>JAIKVH010000792.1:0-12134 GCA_024679275.1 Phytophthora niederhauseri
TACAATCAAAGACTGCTTTGATATCGTCGGTTCATTTACGTACTGGTACGTCGATATTGCGTAACGCACTGAATGCACTACGAAGGTGATCTACGATCGATCACCAGGTTTCTCACTCTGTTCTCTAACTTCTTCTAAAAGAGCTTCCCTGCGCTCCTTTCTTCACGAACATCCCCTGCACTGCTTACTTCCAGACGCCTTGCTTCGACTTGCTGCTGGCAGTCCGCGCTGACAAGCTGGAAGTTGACCTTGCTGACCTTGTTGAGCCCAAAGAGCTCGTACGTTTACTACTCCGGGGACTGGGCTCAGTACCAGTCACATTGCTCGCGGAGTTGCTGGACTGTAAACGGGAACCCGCAGACTGCTGAACAGCCGTACGCGGTTTGGTGATACGTCCAGCGCTTGAAGCTGGCGCGCTTGATGGCCCACCTGCACCGCTGGCACTGTCATTTTCCTGCTGGTTGTTACCCGGTGTAGATGCTGGCCGTGAGCTCTTCGACTTCTTCATAGGCGGCGATGATACTGGCAATCGAGGGATAAGTGACGAAGTGCTGCGTCTCCTCGCTTCGGTAAGCAGCTGACGCAGCTTCTTGATCTCCTCCTCCCGTTCAAGTAGCAATTTCTGCTGCGCCTCCTGCTGGGACGTAGACACACGAGACTTGGCACTCTGCTGTCGGAGCAAGCGTTGGGCAGCTTCACGCTGCTCTGCTTCCTTCTGCTTGGTTTCACGTTCTGCCTTGAGCTGGGTACTAAGATCGTCCACGAGTCGCTTGAGCGATTCATTTTGTGTCTTCAGGCTCTCGTTCTGTGTCTCCCACGACTTAAGCCGGCTCTGCAGCGCTGCCGATTGTTTTTCCGACTGGTTCTTCTGGTCGCGTTTCTGAAGGAGAGGAGGCACCGGAACTATTTCGTGAGAAAACATGCCTCCTCGAATGGAATGCAGACCGACAGCGACTTACCAGGGCAACCACAGACTGTTGTGACTGCATATACTTCCTCTTCGAAATTTGCATCTGCTGCTTCAAGGATTGAAGCTCGGCAAACGCCGTCTTCGCGGACAATATATCCTTTTTGTTCTTCACAATCTGGTTCCTGCCAACCACGATATTGCGTACGCGCTCCGCCAGCTGAAGGGATCGGAAAGTCTCGCTGGCGTTCTCGATGGTCGGACCGACGTTTACAATCATCACCGTCTTGCACGATGAGTTCAACACATCCTGCAGCAAATACGTGAGTTTCGAGTTACGGTACGGCACGTGCGCCATCTTCTTATCCAGTGCCTCCATCACATCGGCAAGCGCCGAAAGCGACTTGTTGATGTGAGCCGCTTCGCGAAGCATATCACCGCTAACGTTGCTCTTCTTCACACGCTCCGAACCGGCTAGATCCACAAGGTAGAGCTTGCCGCAGCCCTCTTCGTCAACCTCAATGTCTGCCGAGTCCTTGTCACCGTCAACACCCTCAGGCCGGCGCTTCGAGATTTGCACGATGACAATGCTGTGCGATCGACTGCTGTGCTGGTTTGAGTTAGTTTTACCAGTGACGCGATTGGTTTGGGCGTTGCGTAAGACATCAATTGTCTGCTGAGGAGAAGACACAGTCGCCATCGTTAAATCAGGAACGCAGATATCTCCAGTCGACGAATCGTGGCGAATTTCCAGAGCCTTCGGGTTGGTCGTGTTGATCAAATCGCGCAATGAGTCACGAATCGTGGCGAATTTCCAGAGCCTTCGGGTTGGTCGTGTTGATCAAATCGCGCAATGAGTCGTTGTAGATTTCCAGAACTCCCACCTGTACATGGTAGACAGACGAGTCGGTAGCGGTATGCAGCCCGTTCATTTCATCGTCGCGGTCGTGGTTGTTCTCGGGTTCACGTGTATAAATTGCGCCGCGCAGTTGAACCGACTGGAAGAGATGGCTGATAATCCGATAGTTCAGACCCGGATCGCTTGGGGTTCCTTCCATCGTGTACGTTTTACCCGAACCAGTTTGTCCGTAAGCAAAAATACATGCCTTGAAGCCGTCCACAACAGACTGCGCGATAGGCTCCACTTCGCGGAAAACGTCATTTTGTGTTTCTTCTGGGCCCAGAATTCGGTCAAACGTGAACACTTTCCATGAACTGTTGTTGGCCAAGGTCTCCAAGTTGCCATTGGCGACCATTTGCCCGTCGGAATCGCTAGAAAACGAGCGATCGGGTCGGATATCCATCGCCGCCAAGTCCGACTGGTTCACCACGTTAACTGCCATCTTCGATCCCCATGATTTTTCCAGCTCTTCGTTAATGACTGGTCGCACACGGCAGAACACTTGAATGTTACCACAAACGGTTTGAAGTCGGGAGAGCAATGACGCGTTACGGGTTCGTTCCGCAAGATACTTCCGCGCAAGCTGCTCGGGCGTGAAGTTGACTTGCAGCACGTCAGCTGAAACGCGCTTAGCGGGTACGACACTTGACGTCATTCCTTCTTGGTTCCTCAGTCGCGCATTCTCCGCCGACAAGGAGTTTAATGACGTTCGCATAGTCTGAATTTCCATCATCAGACGCTTCGACTCAGCCATTTCCTTGTCAGAAACTGACGACACAGTGGAGGCTGTCGATACTGCAGAAGCACGCTCGAGCTCTGAGGTCCTCTTGGTCGCTTCGTCCAGTTGCTTCTGGAGATCTGAGTTTAAGCTATGCAGCTCCTCCACTTCTCTGCGGTTTTGAGATATTTCGCCCTTGCCAAATTGCAGCTTGCTTTCTAGCTCCCGGCGTTCCTGCTTGCTTTCCTCAAGATTTCTCGTCAGAGTCTCGATTTGATCCTTCATTTCGTCAATAGCCTCGCCGCCTTGCTCCAACTGGGCCTTCAACTGGCGCTCACTCTCAGCCAAATCATCACACTGCGCCCTCACCGTTTCCAGCTCCTCCTTCAGAGTGCTCATTTCCTTCTCCTTCTCCTCCAGCTCGCTGCGCATATTCTCGCGTTCAGTTGTAAGCTCGATGCCTCCGTCGTTGACTGTAGCCATCTCAGATTGTAGCTTCAGAAGAGACTCGCGCAGCTCTTCGATTTGCTCGTCGCGAGTACGAATATCCTGGGACTTCTCAATCAGTTCGTCCGTCATCTCCGTCATTTCAGCCTCCATCGCCTCCATGTGAGCAAGACTATCGCGGAGCTGCTGGGCTTCGGCCTCAGCGGCCGCTCGGGCGTCCGTCTCGTCCTGCACACGCGAAGACAGAGCTTCAATCTCCTCACGCAGCGACTCAATCAGCACCTCACGACTGATGCACACGCGAAGACAGAGCTTCAATCTCCTCACGCAGCGACTCAATCAGCACCTCACGACTGATTTCGTCGCGCTCGTGCGCCGTCGAGTGACGCAGCGAGTTCTCGTTGTAGGTCGAGTCGTAATCGTCGTCATCTTCCTCCGACTGGCTCCGGGTCGTGGCCATGCTGTCGTTCCCCGAGAACGTGTCCGACGCCACCGTCGCGTCCTCGTACTTTTGCTGCAGCGCGTACAGCTCCGACTTGAGGTCCATGATCTCGGTACGGAAGCGCTCTGTGGCGAGCTCGTGCTCACGCTGCAGCTCCTCCTGGTCACTGAGGAGGAACACCTTCTCCTCCATCTCGCGCTCCATCTTGTGGCGCAGGTCGGACTCTGTGGCCTGCAGGACGCGCACCTGCGTCTCCAGGTCATCCTGCTGCTGCTCCAGCTTGCGACAGGCCGCAACAGAGGCCTCCAGCTCCGCGCGCGTGGCCTGCAGCTCGTCCTCGAACTTGCGCGTCTGGTCCAGCGCCTCCTCGAGCTTGCTGCGCGCGAGCTGCAGGTCGCGGTCGAGGAACTGGTTCTTGTTGAGCAGGTGGGAGTTGCGCTTCTCCACGCGGGACAGCTCCTGCTCCAGCTCCTGCTCCAGCTCGTGGCTGGACTGCGTGTACTCGTCGAACTCGTCCTGCATCTGCTTGAGCTCCTGCGTCTTCTTGCGCAGCTCCTCGCGCAGGAACGCGACGCTCTCCTCGTCCTCCGACCCGCTCTCCATGGCGGCGGGCGAGGGCTTCTTCTTGTGAACGCACGCGACTGTGGCTTGAGACCAGACGGCAGAGGGGCGTAAAGGAGAAGCTTGCTGTTGCTGCCTACTTTCGTAATGTTTGTGTCCCGTGCAGCGTCGATCCGTTATGCGATACCCAGGTAGGTACGAATCAGAAAAGTGGTACATGGCTCCACTTTGGTGTGGTCCACTCGGTTTGAAGATGGGTGCGTCAGGTGCGCGCTGATTGGCCCGGTCCATTCAACGGATCCAAGATTCAAAGCGACGCCCGTTATCGAGCTTCGAGCACTGCACAACGAGACTGGCGCCGCGGCCCCGACACCTCCTCTGAAAGATGCACCTCGCCTTGCTGCTCGCCGCTGCGACGATCGCCCCTGCGGCAGTGGTGGCAGGCCCGTATGACGGCTGGGCGCCGCACCGCTACTGCAACGCCATGGAGGGCATCGAGGCCACGCGCATCCCGCCGCTCACCCCGGAGCAGGCGGAGCTCGTCGAGTCGCTCGAGCAGGTGCAGATTATCGCCCGTCACGGTGCGCGCGCGCCCTACGCGAGGCTCTTCTGCTGGGACTCGCACAAGCACAACCCCATGGACGCCGAGTGGGACTGCACCACTACCTCCGTCTCGGTACGTGCAGGCGACGCATATTGAGTTGGTGGATGCTGGAGCGGGTGTGTTGACGTTGTGTGCATTGCATTTTTTGTAGTCTCAGGACATTAACCCGAACGAGAAGACGAAGGGCTTTGGGCGGTTGTACCGCAAATCGTACATGGACGGACACAACATCCTCAAGGGAGACTGCGTCATTGGCGGACTTCTCCCGCTAATCGTACATGGACGGACACAACATCCTCAAGGGAGACTGCGTCATTGGCGGACTTCTCCCGCTGGGGCGTCAGCAGCACAAGACCAATGGACAGTGCGTTAATGCATTTGAGTTACACTTAAATATTCCCTTGCAAGGCGTCACAACTTGTTGTTGTGCTCAACTCTTATAGGTTTCTTCGCGACGCCTACGTAGGCGATGGCCCGCTGAAGCTTTTCTCCACTGCTAATTTGTCGGTAAGTCGAGTTCTGTTGTGCTGGATATTTTTTGCGTAGTATAATATATACCTAATATCTGGGGGACTGCTGTCTCAAACGCTAGCACCTGGAGCTGAGCGAGATCTACCTCCGCAGTGACGATCAAGAGAGAACGCTGGGGTCTGGACAAGCTCTAATCGACGGGCTCTTCCCGGTTGACGGGACACTTTCGCATGAGCTTCACCGCATGCTATCATGGGACGTAGCAGATATCTCAGTGGACTACATCAACGCCAACGAGAATATCTGCCCATTCATGGGACACATTGGACAACTTTCCAATGAGTCGCCGGAGTTCTGGAACCACCTCCGAGACCCTGCCACGGTTGAGATCGAGCACCACTTCAACGATCTAGTGGGAAACTTTTCGTGGGGATCAGCGTTGGAGTGCCTCAGCACCGCCCGCTGTAACGATCTCGAGCTTCCGCCCGGTATCGATGAGGAGACTTTTACCAAGACCTACCACGAGGTGGAAGTTCGCCAGGGTATTTTCCTGACATACAATGACTCGTGGTACGCCAAGGTTGCCATGCAGCCGCTTGCCCATGATATGCTAACGCGGCTTGATGGCGTGCTGAATGGCGACTCGGACGCGTACAAACTGTCCGTCACGATGGGTACGAACGTCTCGATCGTATGCTATTGATGTCAATCTGTCGCTAACAGTTTAATTCGTCTCACCGTATGATCCTCAGCTCACGACTCGACTATTATGCCATTTCTGGCTGCCTCCGTTAAGGAAAACTGGGACCGCACCTGGACTCCCTACGCAGGCATGCTGGTGATTGAAGTGTACAAGACCAAGAGTGGTTCTCATGCTGTTCGGATGATCTTCCACGGCGAGCCTCAACAGCTTCCTGACTGCCACGACAGTAAGTGGCGGGTGCATTCCTGTTGCCTGATAGATTACTGAGCGTGCGCTATTTCGTGTATGCTAACCTACTCTATTTGCTACCGTAGCTTTGTGCGACATCGAAGAATTCTCCAAGGCCTTCTCGTTCGCCCGCAACCCACGCACCGAGCATGATTGCAAGTTGCCCAAGCAGAAGAAGAGCAGCAAAGACCACTCTTCCGCGAGCTTGATGACGATGGCGGATGGCCAGGCAGGATACAAGGCGTCGGACTACATCGGGAGCTACGTGCTCCTGGGAATGGTTGGCGTTGCTAGGCTTCTCGCTCTTCGTGCCAAAGCTCGCCGCAACCGGCAGCGTGAGGTGCGCGGAGGCGCCGAAACCATTTCTCTCCTCTCTTAATGCGGTTATCAAACCGTGGTATGAGGTGCGCGGAGGCGCCGAAACCATTTCTCTCCTCTCTTAATGCGGTTATCAAACCGTGGTGTCATCACCGAATGAAATAAAACTTGCCTCTTGGAGGCATGACCCAAGTTGGAGCATGACTGTCACTGACTTCAACCTATCTTCAGTTGCTGACGTACGTGTACCACAAACATGGTACATATTTTTTAACGTCTCCGTCAGTCAAGACTTGCAATCGTGGGGTGGCGAAGACCTCGACATGTTGGCGACGCGAGCGCTTCGCCGTGGGCGCTTCTGCGCGTACCACGCAGTAAGCGCATGCGGCAGTGGTAGAGGATCTGTACAGACAACCTACGGGCGAGATTCTCGTCCGCAGCAACAGCGGCGCTTCTTGAGCGACGGCATGGACGCCTTCATGGAGTTCGAGCGAGAGATGGCACTCAAGCGCCGAAAGGAGAACGTACGTGCCCTGGACAGCCATTGGGTGCGATGACTTGCGTAATGGGTTCTCTGTTATTGACATGGTGTGTCATTTGCGTGCTTCTACGCTTTGCGTTTCGTGTTTAGCCTGAGCGATTCGTGCCGGTAGGTCCCAGAGCGATGACTTGCGTGATGAGTTATTTGGTATTGACATGGTGTGCCATTTGCGTGCTTCTACGCTTTGCGTTTCGTGTTTAGCCTGAGCGATTCGTGCCGGTAGGTCCCTTGACTCCGCCCGTAAAGCCCAAGGACGACGAGTGCTGCCACTTGGATTGCCCCAACTGCGTGCTCCTAGTCTACCAGGTTTGTCGGTGCACTACACGGATGCGTATTCGAGTGATTAACGAGTTTCACTCATGCGTATGCGTTTGCTTTTATTCAGGAGAAGCTGTTGGAGTACGAGCTCAGCCTACAAAGCCAGAATCAAAGAGAAAAACCTAAAGTGCCAGCGCCAAAGTACGACTTGTCGTTTTACTCTTGCAAGGACGACGAAGAGCTATCAGACGCACGGCGACAAGTGCTGGCAGAAGCCGATCGAGCATTGTTTGAGGTCGCTGCGAACGACGTGATCAGTGCGCCACACCAAACACCGGATGGAGCGTGGCGTTCGGTACGCCATATTGACCTGCATATCCGCTCAGACCAACAGGAGCTTGTAAGCGAGCAGGCGTCCAATATCGGCGTATATGTTCCTAATGATCCCCCAGTGGTGGAGCGAATGCTGGTGCATTTGCACGTAGAGGACCCCGACGTTGTTTTTGCTGCCGAGCCCATTGCCGGCTCCGACGATGATGGTCAGCGGGAGTCTCCGCTTCAGCAGCAAGGATATCCGCCGCGTCCATTTTCTGAGGCTGGAACTGTGCGTGATGCGCTGACATGGACGTTCGACTTGGTCTCGACTCCACGCCCCAGCTTTTTACGCAGCCTCGCTGCGTACGCTTCTGATGAAAATGACATTGCAGCGCTAATGGCGCCTCAAACAGCAGAAGCCATCCAGTCTGAAAGGTGAGATGGAATTTTGCATAAGTTATATGCTGATTCCTCTTGTGCTAACGTTCTGCTTGGATACGCGTAGGCCCCAACAGCACGCGACCATCGCCGACATTTTTGATCGCTTCCCCTCGGTACGCCTGAGCTTCGCCGAGTTTTTCCAGATCGCACCGTCCAATGCGCCGCGATACTACACAGTCTCCTCGTCGCGGCAGTTTGTGCCCGATACCGTCTCGATCACGCTTGGTCTCCGCAAGGCGGACGCGCTGCCACTTCCACGCTGTTCCAGCTATCTCGCGATGCTGAAGCCGGGCGACTGCATTCGTGCGTCGTTCTACCAGTCTTCGTTCGTGTTCCCGTTCCACGACCATCGGCCTATCATGCTCATCAGCGCCGGCACTGGGATCGCGCCATTCCGCGCGTTTTTGCAGGACCTCGAGCATGAAGACGGCACTTCACCACACCAGCACCGAGCAGCATATCTGTTCTACGGCTGCCGAGAAAAGAGCGTGGACTTCCTGTACGCGGAGGAGCTTCAGCGCGCTCGGGACTCAGGCGTGCTGGACCAGCTGCATGTGGAGTTTTCGGGCGACAACGGGAAGCCGAAGCGGGTACGTTGTGTAGCAGGGCTTGCAGGTTGCAGGTCTTCAAGGAGACTCGACTAATGTGCGTTATCATGTTTTTCTTTTTTTTGTAGTATGTCCAGGACGCGCTGCTGGACCAGAGCGAGCTCGTGGCGCGGCACCTGCTTGCGGACGAAGGCTACATCTACGTGTGCGGGAGTCTAGCTATGGGCCGCGCCGTGAAGAAGGCCATTGCCTCGGCTCTTCTCCGACACCCGGGGTACTCGGACGGCGCGATCACGACGCAGCAAGAAGCCGAGCGCGTTGTAGCGCAGAAGCTGGCAGGACAGCTAATCGTCACGGAGCTCTGGTAGCGGCGGCGGCGAGCAGCGGTGGCCGCTCGATCGATCGGCCGGTCGTCATTCAGTCCGCCCCGCGAGCGCGCTTGAGACGGACCGGCGGCCGCGGCTTTGCAAGTGAAGTTGACATGCGTCCGTCTCACGAGAGAGGTTGGAGCACCATGTAATAGACAGCTCTTGGATTTCGCCACGTCATGTTCGTTGTGCATTGTGCGCTGCGTCCGTCTCACGAGAGAGGTTGGACTCCAACCCAACTGCTCCAACTTGGAGCACCATGTAATAGACAGCTCTTGGATTTCGCCACGTCATGTTCGTTGTGCATTGTGCGCTCCGTGCCATCCCTGCCTTCCCCAGCCATCCTTCCTTCATCGACCAAAGTTGGTCAGGGGCCATGCCTGGCAGTGTGGCAGCAGTGTCGGGAGACATTTTCTCGCGAACGGCTCATAGGCGTTAGGTGATCGAAACCCCAGCTGCGGCACTCATTTCTGGCCGAGGCCTCGCAGGTTCTTATCGCTGCGGCGAGCCTCGAGCACGCCCAACGCTGCTTCGCTGCTCGAACCCGGCTCACCAGAAGCGCGAGCTTCGATCGCGTCCGTCTCACTCGAACGAACGCCACCAAGAACAGCAGTTGATCCGAGCCCTGCTTGCCGTCTCCAACATGACTACAGCCAATCAGCGCGAGGCTTACCGCCCCCAGCTGCGGCTAGGTGCCCATAAGTTGCCGTCTCGCAATCAAGCCCAACATGACTACAGCCAATCAGCGCGAGGCTTACCGCCCCCAGCTGCGGCTAGGTGCCCATAAACAGCCCTGTCTCAATGGCTTGCCCATATTGGCGGGCCCAAATTGCCGAAGGCTAACAGCGAGGCTGACAAAGCCGCCTTCTGCTGAGCAACCTTCCACGTGCTCAACCTCTATGTGGATGGTACACTCGGGTCAGCAGGTGGCTGCCCCAAACAATCGTTCCCATCTTGTTGTTGCACTACTAAACGAACGAATGTCGTCGAAGCTACGTACATACTGCACGACTTGCTTTTCGCGCAAGAGCCCACAGCCCTTGCGGATGCAATAACATGTATTATAATACTTTATGTGTCAGAATGCGCGTGAAAGACGCGCTCTACCTGGTATACGTGCTCATGCAGGTCATGCTGTAAAATGGCGACTTTGTCCGAAACATACACCATGTTGTTTGCTCTACGATTCCCTTGTTGTTTGCGATACGACGGAGACCATTTGTACATTTGAAATGTACCAGCACGCCCTGTGGCAAGTCGATGCAGCACTATCGAACGCTGTAGATGCAAATAGTCGAAGGATGTTTATCCGAAGCTCTTCAGAGGCTGTGAAGGCTAATAATTTGTGGGCCAGACGGTTTGTGCCTTGGCCTATGAATACAGACGCTTCTACATGCACATGTAATGTGCATGTGTACTGCATTGCAGTGGAAGCAACCTCGTGATATTTACAGTTCATATGTTGGGCTAATAATTTCTCGACAGGACTCTGCTTTGTGAGGCTGGTTCAGGACAGCCTCACGGCTACAGTAGCATTACAATATGGACTGCGCACAAATCGTTTCCTTGTGGTTTTCTCCGCGGATGCCCACCATAACTCCAGTGCATATCGCTATCCAATTCGTTTTACGCTACAATGTTAATAAGCAGTGGACGCTATCTACGATCAGACTGCCTTTGTCATGCTCTCCATTACCGACCGTTTTCACATGTCAGACAGCTGCAAGCCACAATACTAACACCGAATACCCAACTTAGTCCCTACGTCACCTACGTCACGCGCCAGATAAGAGGCGCCTAGGCCGATTCATGGTTTTGGCGGCTGTGCCGTCGCCCACCTACTACGTCCACCGAACGGCTGCTTGGGTTTTGCACGGCGGGCCGGGATTGTAGGATGTTGTTGGTACGCGTTTCAGCGTACCGGGCGGTAGAACGCCACGGGCTTCTTGGCAAGGAGAACGCGCCTCCATATCCAGGGGGCGAACGAGCAGCTCATTTCTCACGAATGTTCATGCCGGCCGTTGTTGCTGAAAGGGAAACTCACCTCGGGGCGACCGATTGGGTTACTTTGGCCCATTCGGCCCGTCGCTGCGCGCCTTTCCATCCCATCCGTGATCCGGACTATCCGTCTGAGCAGGGCGCTGCGCTGAACATTCTGCATTCGGTCGCCCGAGTCCCACGCCGCGTAACTGCAGGCGAGGAAGGCGCGCTGAGGCAGGCGCCCATTGTCGCTTTGCCCCGCGCGTTGAGAGCCCCCACTTTCATCTTTACAGCGAACAGGTCACGACGGTCTCGATGCTCACGGTCATGTCAGTGAGCAGCAGCAGCAGCCACAGCAGCGGCGGCCAGCCCAAGAAGGCGCGGCTCCGCAAGCGTCTGCGCGCGTGTCTGCCGCACTTTCACGCGACGGCGCCCGAAACGGAGGCGGACGCCCACGAGCTGCGCGGCAGCGAGTCCGCCGCCGCCAAGATGCCCTCGCGCTCGAGCGACCCCATGCCCATCCTGGGCGCCACAGGCACTAACCACTCGTGGTCCGACACGGAGGACATGTCCCCCGTCTCCACGAAGCCCCGCCGGTCCCTGTTCAAGCGCCGGCAGCACAGCTCGTCCCCGTGCTCGTCGCCGTCTTCGGTCTCTTCCTCGTCGTCGTCGACCTCCTCGACGTTCTCAGTAGCCCGGAAGGGCGTCACATACAGACTGGATGGCGCGCTGGTCTCCTGCCGGTTCTGCGAGATCCTCGAGTCGGGCGACGAGCCCTTCCTGTACGAGGACGAGGACGTGGTCGTGTTTCGCCCACTGGCCCCCGTGGTGGTCAGCCACATCCTCGTGGTGCCGCGCCGCCACATCCGCAACGTGAACAAGCTCACGCCCGACGACGCGGCGCTGCTGCGCCGCATGCGCGAGGTCGCCGCCATGGTGCTTCGCGAGATGCCGCGTCCTTCGGTCGTGCTGGCCCCTTCAAAGGCAGAGAGGGCCCACGACGCCACACAGGACTGCTCGGACGACAACGACTCTGAGGCCGACTTCAAGTTCGCGTTCCACTCGCCGCCGTTCAACAGCATCGACCACGTGCACATGCACGCCTTCCGCACGCACGACGGCCGCTTCGGCTGCGTCGGCTCCATTAAGTACCGGACGGAGACCTGGTGGTGCCGCTCGTTCGACGAGGTCATGACCCGTCTCGGTCTCCGCAGCCGCAAGCAACACGGGAGCGACGCATCGACGGTCGAGTCGGTCACGCAGAAGAAAGAGCGCCGACGGAGACACCACGCGAGCCACCCGCCCTGCAGCAGCGAGGTCCACTCCAACGGATCCATGGTCTTGACGTCAGTCGAGAGTCTGGGTTAACTTACTTGTAGAAAA
>JAIKVH010000793.1:0-12130 GCA_024679275.1 Phytophthora niederhauseri
CCGGCGACTTGAAATTCTGCAACACTTGACTCCACTGATGTTTCTTCATCGTCAAAAACGACTCGATTTCGTTGCGTCCACAGAGTAGCGAAACATACTGTGGTCAGGATAAACCATATTCGGCCCAGTGCCGCAGCATGCTGCTGGGTATAACCTCCAGTGAGCTCCACAATTCTCAACTGAAGCGATTTCGAAATCGGGGTGCCTTGCGTGATGCACACAGTGTCCGGAAACCTATTAGGTCCGCAGGTGAAGGCATGGCCCCCATCCAGTGCTCAATTAGCCATTCCCAACAACGACGAGCACACGGACAGTCCCAAAAAATGTGCGTTTGGGTCTCCTTCGTTCGACAACATGCTGCTAGTTTGCGGCACGTGTTATCATCTTCCCTTCCATCAAAATACAGATTGAGCTGGCGAACCGCCATCCTATATGCGACCCATACTTGATACGGCGTTAGAGAATTGCCGTGATCCCACAAACGGCGTGGCTTCTGCTGCTGTAGTCCACGTTGCCACGGATCCGAGTTTGCCTGGGTTTCGAGGCTGCCGACGAGAGCTGTGATACCTGTACCCAGCTCGTGCTTATAGCGCGCGAAACCACGTTGCCACGGATCCGAGTTTGCCTGGGTTTCGAGGCTGCCGACGAGAGCTGTGATACCTGTACCCAGCTCGTGCTTATAGCGCGCGAAGGCTTGCTTCTTGAGTCGCCTGGCCACTCGACGGTTCAGAATGATATCATCGCTGGTCCACGGAAACTGGTGCAGCTCAGGATGCGCTTGAAAAACTACGCCTTCCGTTTGAACCCAAGTTTGGATTTGCTTTGCATCTACTGAGTCCTTATCCAGCAGTTCCAACGACCAATCGATCCCATTCGGTTGCTGGACGCATTTGCATCTTGTGTTTCGTTGCTGTCTCCCAGGCGAAGCTCCAAGCACCACCCCGTCGACCATTATTTTCCACTCGTGAGCCTTGAGGCACTCGGGAGGATGCCTAAGCTGAATCGGCGGCCCCTCCTCTGACTCGGTACTGAATGTCGGTGTCGCTAGGAGTATCGTCAATGCCCAGTGGCATAGTGTTGACTGTCGATGCTGACTGTCGGTGATGGCACTAGCAGGAACTATCATCGAATATTCACCCGGTGCTTCTTTTCGTATCTGGAGATCGCCCACTGTACATCGACCAAATCATCGAATATTCACCCGGTGCTTCTTTTCGTATCTGGAGATCGCCCACTGTACATCGACCAAAAGATAGCTTCCGATAGCTTCCGAGTTAATCGTAGGTCGCAGGTACAGTATGAAGAGACTCATCCTCAACCGTATAACTTTGCAGTGCAGTACTTGTGCATGTATGGCGCGGTACTTGATAATCAAGCTGATTGGATGAGTTGAGCAAACTGCAGCGATGTTGAAAGGGGGGTCACTGCGTCGGCGTGGTTGCAGATATGTACCTGATGGCCAAGTCGAATCGCACAGCTAGGTACGTAACGTGTAGCGTGCGGTGCTTCTACGACTCGAGCCTTTCCTTGCAGTAAGTGCATGTACATGTATCACTGGCAGTGATTCACTGTGATTAACTGATACTATCAGT
Source organism: Phytophthora niederhauseri (assembly GCA_024679275.1). Lineage (NCBI taxonomy): Eukaryota > Oomycota > Peronosporomycetes > Peronosporales > Peronosporaceae > Phytophthora > Phytophthora niederhauseri. The sequence continues at coordinate 1,593 of JAIKVH010000793.1, forward strand.
TCTGATACAGTATCAGAGCTGCAACTGTCGGTGCATCACTGAAAGTAAAAAAAAAACGCCTGGGATTTCCGCCTTTCATTTTCGACCTAAAAGCCGCTCCAAGGCAAATCAGGGAAAATGCTGGCGTCGCCGCCGCTGCGCAAGTCGCGCTTCCGCAGCGAAGACGCGTCCGTCGAGCGCGGTGACCAGGTGTACCTCAAGTCCAAGTGGGTCGTCACGTCACTGCGGCACCCGGCCTTGCGACTGCTGTGCTGTCTGGCCCACACCCTCCTCTGCCTGTACATGGGCGTCGCCTCCCCCCTACTGACGTCGTTGAAGACCCCCGCCTCCTTCCCGGTGCACGGAGCCATAGTCAGAGCGATCACCACAGGCCTCACGTGGCAGAAAGTCATCTTTCAGGGTATACTGAGCGTGTTGCTGCTACTGTTGCTGCGGTTTGTTGTGTATCGGCGCCTGGTGCGACGCCAATGGAACTGGGAGGGCTCCTACCGCCACGCGACGCAGACGTTTTCTAGACTCTCCAGAGCCTCCGCGGTAAACGGCAACGGGGCCACCATTCAGACAGAGGCTGGGGATGAACGAGGACTATTGCCTTTGCACACTTTCACTGCTGGAAGTACACCTGCCACCCCGGTGGTGCGTTCGCAGGTGTGGAACGTCGGGGCTTCTCACGGATCATGGACGTTTGTGGCTGCAACATTCCCCTTCTGCTGGGCTGCGGTGATCTTTGTGATCCGCAAACTTGTCCAGGGGTCAGGCGTCGAGGATGTGCTCTTTCCGGAATACCGAAGCGAAATGTGGAACAGTTTACACCAGCTCGAGTTGCAAAAAGCCTTGTCGACTGCGTTAGTGGCGCTCAGTTGCATCAAGCTGCAAGTGACGTTAGACTGGGTGCTCCAGGACCGCGAGTACAGTCGCGTATTTTTCGGCAATTGGTTATCGTCTGTGCGACGCGTGTACATCAAGTTTCCGTTTGTGCGCATTGTGTGGTGTTGGCTTTCTCTCATTGGGGTTACTATCGGTGGAGTGTACTTCGGAGCAATCTCAACGTTGCAGACTGAGTGGGCTGGATTGTATCTTGATGGAGCGAAGGGGAGTCATTACATGGATGTGTGGCTGAGCAATATGTCCTGGCTTGCTTTACTGAATTCGCTGGTGGTTGCATTAGATCTGCTCTGGGTTGTACAAGACTTTCAGTTTCCGTGCTTTGCTTCGCCACTTGGCTCTCGAATGTTCGGATTGCCAGTTGACCATCTCACGCTACGTTTTCCTATTCGCTTTCGGCTGTGTTTCTCTAGCAAATGGCTAGGTGGTTTCCTTGTGTTGGCGCTGCTGTTGCCTCTCGAGGTCAGTCAGGTTTTGCAGATTGCAGAGTATTCGCCAGACAAATACGAACAATACGCGAACTCAACAACATTCCAGGTGCTACCGTTGAATTCAGCGCACATTGATTCGCTTGATGAAGGTCTCGATAGTATCGATACGACGAGCCGATCTATGTTGGAATTCGGTTCGTTAAGCCGCTATTTCCCTTGGTCGACGTGGGATCTTGCGCCAGCACTTGCCACTTTGGTGCTCAGTATGGCTGCGTTGCGTTGGTTATGGAGGAAAGAGCGTTGTAAAATGTGCTATGCGGTGTGAGCCGCTATTTCCCTTGGTCGACGTGGGATCTCGCGCCAGCACTTGCCACTTTGGCTCTCAGTATGGCTGCGTTGCGTTGGTTATGGAGGAAAGAGCGTTGTAAAATGTGCTATGCGGTGTACCTTGGCCTTTCCGATGCTCAAGACAAGCGAGTGAAGGGTTTTATGAAGCTGAACAGAAAGGTGCCCGCAGCAACCAAGCACGCTCTGAGCATTCAGCAACGCCTACGGATACTGTACAAGCTTCGCGCTCGCAGCGACAGTTTCTGTATTGCACTGGCAGCGCTTTCGGTGCTCACGGTGTGGCTGCAGTTTCGAGCGATATGGCGTTCGTCTGCGAAATTCCATCGTGACCTCCCATTGCAGTCGCCAGGGGAGACGTACGCGGCTCTGCTGTTCCTGATCACGATTCTTTTGCTGTACCAAGTGTACTACCGGTACTCCGTGAAAATGGAAATTATGGTGTTGCGGAATCAAATTCCTCAAGAATGTGGTGGTTCTATCTGGCGGTCACCTCGACTGCTTCTCTTGCCACTTATCGCTGAGATGATCCTTTGTGGGGTCTTCCTGCCGCCGTTGATTCACGGGCGCGTATATCTGGAGGAAGAGCGTTTCACATTACCTCGGGCTACGCTGGAAGTTGTCCCAGCATGTCCACAGCCTCTGACGATGAAGTCTAGCCACCAAGGTTGCGAACTCGAGTACTCGTACCCCCTAGAGATCGTGAACATGATCGTGGTGGTACGACTCTACTGGTTTGCGCGCGTTATTCGCAACCAACTCTTGAAGCGAGTGGTGGCAATGTCGATGAGTTCTCGAATGCTCGCCGGGAAAGATGTTCCTGTGGATTCATTGTGGTGGAGTTTTCGAGTATCCTTCGAGTTGCGGCCATCTAAAGTTCTTCTCACCCTCTTCGTGGTGCTGTGGGTGAGCACAGCCGCTGCAGTCTCAATATTTGAGAGGCCATTTCCGTCCAAGCTCGATGGTGAGGATCATGCGCTTTGGCTTACCTTGGTCACCATGACGGGGGTGGGGTACGGTGATGCCTACCCGATAACGGCAGGTGGTCGCGTTGCCATTGTGTTGGGCGCAGTTTTCGGCGGCTTGGCGTTCATATCGCTGATGACATCCGAGTTTCTCGACTCGCTGAAAGGCACCAAGCGAGAGCATGCAGTGTTATCTGCCATGGACAGTCTGAAGTGGGAGCGTACCGTGCGCGCTTTCGCGGCACTGCTTATTCAGGCAGCGTGGAGGCAACACCGCCTACACAACAGTGAGCCCAAGCAACGGAGCGAACTGAGTCGTCGAGTGACCAAGGAAGCGCACCAGTTCAAGCGGTGCCGCAAGCGAAAACCGATGCACAGTGGTGATGCTTCTCACGCTCTCCAGACCGGCGGGTTGTCGGCTTTAGTTTCGAACCAAGTTGAGAGCTGGCTGGGAGCGACGCGAGTTGAAAGCGACAAGCTCCTTGAGTCGTTGGAGCAGCAAGTGACAAGAATGGAAAACTCGCTGCAGGCATTGCTGTAGGAAGAAGCTGACGCGAAGAATTGTGCATCGCAAGCATGACACGTTGCGCGGTACCATAGCGACGAGGTGCATTGGAGCGCCAATTAAAGCTAAGGACGCCAAGACGTGCATTATCGCTTCAAGATTTGCATCGCTTGCTGATCGAGTGGAGTGCCCGCCACGTTTGAGTGTCCTGCGGCGCTACATGTATTTCTCAACGCTGGTGGGTGTTGCCGCATGCAGCATGTGCAGTCTTGGCCACTTGCCTGAGAAGTCACTACAGTTGAACTTCATTAAAGACCTTTTCGAAGCTTCCCGCGCAATACAGCTCGCCTTGTGACTCATTGGCATCGAGCGCTTCACTGCATGGATCGTGTACGAAAAAGGTCCAAGTAGAAGCAAGTGGGTATTGTAGATGTCGGTGGTCTTCGACGTGGCGGGCTTAAGTTTGCAAGGCCTCCCCATCCTGTTGATAAATGAAGCTCATTTCTGAATTCGCTCCCAACGGCGCAGATGTCCAAGCAAGCGTCTCCAATTCTCACGCCGCAGTTGACACCTTCGGTCACGGGTTACGTGAGCACCAAGCTCTGGGACGAACGCCCCGCCAAGTACGCCAAGCATGTGCTCAAGAATGTTTGCATCGTCCTGTTCGTCCTCTCAGCGTTTAGCCAAGTCACGAATTTTGCGATCGCCCAGTCGCTCAAGAACTTTTTCCAGAAGCTGGGCTGGTCCAACAAGGGCTCCACTTCCATGAAGCTCACGTTCGATTCGCTCTGCCAGTTCATGTGCATCATTGCCGGTTACGCCTCGGACGAGCGTCTCGGGAAATTCAAGACTCTGCTGTCGGCCGCCACGCTCGATTGTTTTGGCCTTCTTCTGCTTGCCATTGCAGCGTTACCCGCTGTGCTCAGTCATATTGGTGCGAGCAAAGCCATCTTCAACGTCGGCTTGTTCCTCGGCGTCGCCACCTCCCAAGTCTGCCTTCGGTCGCTCGTGATCTCGTACGGAGGAGACCAGTTTTCGCCCACCGCCCCGGCATCGGAGAAGTCCCTCTTCTTCAGCATCCAGTACGCGGTCGCTAATGTTGGTGCATTTATCGGCTACGCGGCGTTTCCGTACGTGTCCATCCATGGCCTTGGCGCGATACCTGCCGACTACGGCTACTTCACTGTGTACATCGTCGGTCTCGCTATGGTCATTCTGTTCCTGGCAACGCTCTGGGTCTCCCGCGAGCGCTACGTGAACGTGCCCCCAACGAGAGAATCCGTCGCCCTCGTGATCAGGATCGTGACAGACCACGCCAAGAAGAACTCTAGCGCCAAGATGGTCGCCCTCGGAACGATCCTGTACGTTGCCGCGTTTGCGTTGAACATTTTGGCCTCCTTCCTGTCGGACCATGGTGAAGTCGGCCACAACATCTCGTACGCGTGTGGGGTCATGATCGTCGTCGCGACAGTGTTTTGGGTCTACTTTGGCCGCACTTCAACCTTCATGGAGTCTGCCAAGGACACGCTAGGCGGCCAATTCGATGGTGAGCTGGTGGACGGCGTGAAGCAAGTGGTTCGGATTCTGCCTCTAAACGCTTTCCAAGTCGTCTTCTGGATGTGCCAGAACCAGCGTGGCAACAACCAGTCCATCATTCAGCAAACCGACGTGCGTCTCGGAAGTGGCCCCGATGCGAGTCAAATGCCGGGACCCACCGTCCAAATGTTCAATCCCATCGGCTGCATGCTCTTCGTCCCTCTCACAGAGAAGGTGATCTATCCGCTGTACGCGAAGTACGCGGGCAAGCCTCCGAGTCGCTACGGGAAGGTGCTGGCCGGTTACTGCGTCGTTACTGTCGCCATGATATGGACTGGCTGCTACGAGATCATCCGCCGCAATGCAGGCCCACTGACCTATGTGGACACCAATGGGGAGACTCAGTTCATCCTGAACGACGATGGTGGACAAGTGATGAACGACATTCCGTGGTGGACAGCCATCCCGCAGTACCTGCTCGTGTCCTTCTCGGAGGTGCTGGCGGCCGTCGCGTCTTACGACATCAACTACTCGGAGGTGCCCCAGAGCATGCGCAGCACGTCCATCGCGCTCGCCTTCTTCGCCAACTCCATGGGAAGTACGCTGCTCTCGGTGCTCGTGCTGCTCTTCGGCAAGTCCATTCCGTCCAACCTGAACAACGGCCACATGGAGTACCTCTACTTCACACTCAGCGGCATTATGGCCCTTACGATCGGCGTCTACGTCGTGGTGATGCACAAGATGCAGCTGGGCATGATTCCTCGAGTGTCCGAGGAGGACAAAGAGCAGGACGGGCGTACTGCAGCGTAAAAATGCTTTTTACAAAAAGGGTCCATCTCGTAATCAGAAATAAAGCACTGAAAAATTGTATGTGATACAAAGGCCAAGTGCATTACTTCACGCACATGCCTCGCCGCAAGTCGACACCTTCCAAGCGGCCGCTGCCGCCGCCAGCTGAGCCCAGCGCCCCCAAGCGCTCGAAGCGAGGCAAACACCAGCGCGCCCCTTTCCGTCGCCAACACAGCGAGCCTCTGCCTCTCTCCAACGCCGCAGCAATTGCCACCGCCGACGCAGAAGAAGAAGAAGAAGCAGACGCACTGCGGCTCCAGTTCCCCGTGCCCTCCAGTCTGGCGCCGTCCCTCGCTGTAGTATGCGCTAGCGAGGCCGCTCTCCAATTGCAGATCAATCTGACACTTACAGAGAACGACCAGGTGGAGCTGAGCCTCCATGGACAAGGGCAGAGCGACGCAGACGCCCACGTGTCGCTAGCTGAGCTCTTCCCAGATACATATGAAGGGTGGCGTCCCCACATTGCGACGCTAGCAGAGCGTGGGCTGCTGAGTCTCCATATAAACGCCAAGAGAGAAGCAGAGGACGACGATGACTGGACCTTCAGCTTTGCAGCGTGCGTGGCCTGGCGCGAATACATGGAGCACTGCAGCTCTCGGGGCCTGTTGCCTGGGTCTGCAGCGCCCAGAGCGACTCCGATGCGAGCGATGCATCACGTGATGATTTGGTTGCTGAAGAAGACCCACGACGCCCAGAAGGGGCTGTCCGACGCGGAGACGTCATGCAACTTCCGGTACTGGAACGAGATTGAGGTGCTGTATGCTCGGTGTGTGGGAAGCAACAGCGCGGTATGCGAGCAATTCAAAAACCAGACGTTTGCTATGCCTGAAATCTACGCGCGTATTGACGCAGACCGCCAACTGGAGAAAGTAATTAGCGAATATGAGGCCGCACAACCGGCCTCGACGGATTTGCTGCCAACGTTGCGACCGTACCAGAAAGCGGCAGTGTCCTGGATGCTCTCGCGGGAGAAAGAGACCTCACAACGAGGTCACACCTTACCTCTCTGCATTTCGTTCGATAAGGCGGCAGCAAGGAAGGTGCAGGCGTACGATCCGCTCTGTGCAGTGTTCCACGCAGCTCCGTCAACTGGCAGACTGCAGTTGCAACAGGAGCAGCTACGGCCTATTGAAATGGAGTTGTCATCGGTGCGTGGTGGGATTCTAGCAGATGAAATGGGACTTGGGAAAACGGTGGAGGTGATCGCTCTGGTTTTGAGTCACCGCAAGATGTTGTCGAGGCCGCGGCTACTTTCAACGCACTCGTTTTTGCTAGAGGAGGAGAGCACAGACGTCACTGACGATACTGTGGCGTGCATTTGTGGCTCATCAGAAGGTCATCCGATGGGTTTTGTGCAGTGCGACTTTTGTGGCACGTGGCATCACCAGCTTTGTACTGGGTATATGATTGATGAAAATATTGGGAGCTCTGAACCAAACACGGCAACGAACAGTATCTGGGATTTCGAATCGAGCGGCTCGACTACAAGTGAAGCGACTTCGACATGGTCAAGAGGGGGATTTATGTGTTATCATTGCCAGAGTCAAGAGAGACCAAGCTTCGCAGCGCGTACAACGCTCATTGTTTCACCAGAGCCTATTCATGCGCAGTGGGAGAACGAGATCTCTCGCCACGTCAGTGCGGGGGCTCTCTCTGTCATGCGTTATCCCGGTGTTCGGGCATTGAGGGCCAGATTGGAGGGTACTGGCCCCAGTGCGGAATGGCAAGTGCTGGCGTCGCCTGGTCTTGTGCTAGCTCGCCATGACGTGGTGCTGACAACGTATGGGAGAACGAGATCTCTCGCCACGTCAGTGCGGGGGCTCTCTCTGCCATGCGTTATCCCGGTGTTCGGGCATTGAGGGCCAGATTGGAGGGTACTGGCCCCAGTGCTGAATGGCAAGTGCTGGCGTCGCCTGGTCTTGTGCTAGCTCGCCATGACGTGGTGCTGACAACGTACGAGGCTCTAGGTGCTGATCTGCGTCATCTTCCTACGACTGAAGGAGGCGATCGTCGTTCCAGTACACGATCTCAGCGCAAGCGTTACTCGTTTGTGGGGTCTCCTCTCGTGGCCTTACACTTTTGGCGCGTGTGTATGGACGAAGCCCAGGTAGGAGTGGAGAATACGCGCTTGCAAGCAGCACTGACGTTGTCAAAACTTAGCGCAGACAACCGATGGGTCGTCACGGGTACCCCGTTCTCGTCACGCGTGGGCGAGTTGTTTGGCTACTTGCGTTTTCTACGAGTTTCACCCTACGCGTCAGTGCAATCAACGGGCGGAAATCAACTACTACTACAGGCGGAACATGATGAACAAGAGCGTGCAGACCTGGCCTTCTTCCGAGAGTCAATCGAGCACAGCTTTAGTGAAGGAGCAATCGACCGTGTTCTAGACCTGCTACTATGGAGTGGCCAGGACTCCGAACCCATCGCTTGCGGGGGCGGTATTCTGTGGCGTACCGGCAAAAAACACGTCTTGGACCAGTTGGATCTCCCTCCCCAAAAGAGCGAGGTTATCTGGTGTGACTTTGCCGCTGTAGAACGCCATTTCTACGACCAACAAGAAAAACGCATTGTCACTCTTGTTCAGCAGCGTCAACGCCAGCAGTCGGAGCAGTCAAGTGATGTCATTGCGCGAGAAGATCGATTGTGGCAGGACCTGCTCATTTTGCGGCAGCTGTGCTGCCACCCTCAAGTTGGCGGTGCTCGACAGGCGTGGGGTACTGGGGGTAATTCTACTGGCGGGGCTGTTATGACCATGGACGCGTTTCTTCAGGAGCTCTTGAATAAAGCCACGCGGGAATGTGAGGACGCTCAGCGGCAGCTCATCGGAGCGCAGAATGGCCTAGCTGCTCTGCTTGTGTTGGATCATGATATATCGGGTGCTGCGCTCAAGTACATGGCTCAAATGAGGCTTATTCGCACGAACTGGTCACATTTCCGCGCAGACTTGCTGCCTAGACTGCACATCCTACAAAACCTGGAGAAATGCGCCCGGCAACTGTATTCGCTTCCTGAACGAGATGTTGCAGATGTAAACGGAGATCGTCCCGCTGACACGAATGCCAATCCGAAAAGGGAGTGTCTGTTGCCAGCGCTGCCTGCTCTAGAGAAACGAGTATCGTCGACGGGGCTACTTCCTGGCTCGGCCGACCTGCGTGATGGAGATCTGTTGGCAATCAAGCGTGAATGTTCGTTGCTTGGTGACAGTGCTCGACAGATCCGACAGTTTTATCTGCTCCAGGTTGATATGATGCACACACAAGCGCTCGACAAATTCAGACAAGTTTTCAACGAGATTAGTGAGGACCAGCACTCTCCCTCTAGAGCAAAATCTGAAATGCTGTGTACATCAGGGGATTGGTGGAGTGACGCTCTTGCTATCGTCGAGAACAGCGGGCGAGACTGCGATCAACAGCTTGTGTCGCGAGTACAAGCACGACTTTCTGGGTTTGGCACGCGCTGGGGAACGACATTTTGCTCGCAGCTTGTGAGCACACGATCGCTGCGATTGCTGCTGGTGCGCGAGCTAGAGGCGTTGCCGAAACGACGACGGGCTCTTTTTGAACGTCTTGCAGCCCTAAGTGAAGGAACTCCTTCAGAGGCTGATATCGAGCTATCTGGGAATTGTGCGAAGTGCCGCGACGGCGGTACAGGACCGATATGTGTTCACTGCCAGCTCTACAAAGAGCTAGACGCCTATCGACAACATTTTCTTGGAATTGATAAGACTTCGCCCGGTACGACAAGGATCATGGATTTGTTTGACGATAATGATGACAGTATGGAGGAAGATGATGATACATTAGCGACAAAGTCCAGCGGTGGGGGTTCATCCGTATCTCTATTTATTGAAGTGTTCAAGGAGATTTCAGGTTGTGCACGAAACGCGTTGCGCTCTCAACCGGCTGGAAAAGTACGTGGTAACGATATTCAGACGGCAATGCAGAGTGAGACGGAGTTCTGGACGAAGCTTCAGCGTGAATGGCAGGCTGCTAAAAAGCTCTTCCAGGCTCAACACCAGCGTCTCGGTGCGTTGGACGAGCTGGTCATGGCCTGTAGCCAACTGCGTTTACGCCAGCCTGGTGAGCCAGCGGCTCGGACTAAAGCTGAGCGTCTATACAAACTGGAGCGTGTCGAAGTACCCGTACGTGCTGCCGAGTTGGAAGCGGAGCGCGCAGCAGCTGATCTTGATTTGCGTGACAAAATGGCTCAACTGCGGTATCTCTTACAGCTACAAGGTGAAGCGGACACGCGCCAAGCGCAGCAGAATGGGAGGGCTTCGTCTGTGCAAACTGCGCGAGCCTCGTGCGCTGTCTGCCTGCAGGAGTTTTCGCAAAGGCGCGCCGTGTTGCCCTGCGCCCACGCCTTCTGTACGAATTGCGTAGCCAACCTGACAGGCGGTCGCCAGCACACGAAAAGAAATGTCCGTTGTCCAACCTGCCGTCGTCTATCGCCTGTTGACAGCGTGACAGTGGTCGTCGAGGTCGAAGAATCACCTGCAGATTCAACTTCGTCTCCGTCAGACAGCCAAACCGAGATCGTGTCTGGGATTCCACGCCAGCCTCCACACCGCACGGGCGGAAGCTTAGGCTCTAAACTGGACGCCTTACTCGCTCGTGTTGATATGCTCCGGCAAGAAAACCCGGGCGTCAAGTGTTTGCTCTTCTCTCAGTGGTCCCAGATGCTGGAGCTAGCGCTACAAGCTCTGCCCCGCCTGGGCGTACGCTGCTTCATGTATGGAACGAAGCGGCAGCTACCCAAACTTTTGGCCCAGTTCCAAACTTGCCCAGCCGCGTGTGTGCTAGCACTACCGTTTAAAGTCGGCGCCAACGGACTGAACATCGTTGAGGCGACCGAAGTGCTCCTCATCGAGCCCTTGCTCAGCACCAGTATTGAAGCCCAAGCTGTCAACCGCGTCCACCGGCTGGGTCAAACCCGTCGTACTCGTGTCCATCGTTTTATTGTGCGGGGCTCAGTTGAAGAGCGCATCTACCGACTTGGGCACAAGCAGAAACCTGGTAC
>JAIKVH010000794.1:0-10421 GCA_024679275.1 Phytophthora niederhauseri
AGTTCCCAACACCTTTTCACTAATTATATACGAGCTTGGTGGGCGCTCGTACCACACGCGGTCATTGTCCAGCAGCCGCTGCAGTCGGCGGCACGTTGAGCCCAGCGACACGACGTCCCGCAGCGCCAGGAAGCCGGCGATGCGCGGCCAGACCTGCCGCAGACGCTTGGAGTGCAGCTTCACGCGCTTGCCCAGGTTGCGCAGCCGCGCCTCCTCCACGGTCGACGCGCGCGGCAGCAGCGGCAGGCGCTCGCCTTCCATGGCCCTGGCTCGAGGGAGTCTGATTACCAGGTTCAACCTACGACTAATTACTTACCGTAACATTCGGATTCGACTAATAACTTACTGTAAAAATCATTTAGTCTCACTGAAATTTACGGTATGACGTAGGAGAGGATGGTCGCAAACAGAAGCTAAAGCGGAAAGGCAGCAAACGCCGAGCGATGTGACGGCGGAAAATGACGTTCGACAGGTAGTACGTCACTTCAACAAGAGTTTACATTGCTGCTTTCTGTCCTCTACTTTCTACTGTTGACTACGGTTGACACTCGAGAACTTGTGAGCTCCGCCAGGTCCTTGCTTCTCCTTCTCCGCCAGAATGCGCGAGACCCGCTGAGCCAGCAACTGCGACGGGTACTCGATCAGGTAGTAGGTCGCGGTCGAGAGCCCCACGACGAGGATTAACCTGGAGAAGAACCGGTCGAAGTAGTTGCCCTGAGCCGAGATTTTCGGGTTCTCGATGATGAACGTGTGCATGAGGTAGACGGAGAAGCTGATCTTGCCCCAGAAGCGCAGCACGTTCCACTCCAGCGACGTCGACAGCCACGACGGACGGATCATCTCGATCACGAAGATGATTGCCAGGAACGCGCTGGTGTACGGGAAGCCGTCGGGCGGCAGCGCAGGGTTCGGATGCACCCACGTGAAGAGCAGGCCGTGGAAGATCACGCTCAACAGCATGCTGATCGACAGCCACTCGACTGCTCGGAGCAGCGCCGTGTGCCACAGGCGGAAGGTGAACTTGGTCTCCTTGATCCACAAGTCCAATTTCACGAAAACCACGGCGGCAAGGGAGCCCGTGAGGAACGTCCCGATGTGCGGTCGCATGGGCATGTGGCTCTGTCGGTACACAGTCATGCCTTCGTACACGATCCACGCCATCAACGGAACGGCGGGTACCAACCAGAAGCGACGCAGTCCCAGCACGCCCAAGACAAATACCGGGATCACGAAGTAGTACGAGATCTCGAGCGGCAGCGTCCAGAAGACATGGTACCGATACTCGTAGCTGAACGTGAGCGTCTTGTACATGTCAAAGTCGGGTCGGCCGCCGATGAAGTAGTGCTTCTGGTCTTCCTTCGACATGAGGGAGAGCACGATCACCGTCACGAAGAAGAGCGGGTACACGCGGAAGAAGCGCTTCTGGAAGTAGTCGGCGAGCACGAACGCCCACGTGCGGAGGTCAGCGCCTTGAGCCAGCAGCTTCTTGCTCTTTTTCATGAAGAGCCACGTGAGCAGGAAGGAGGACAGGACGAAGAAGACGTCGACGCCAACCGATCCGAGGTGCAGGTTCGGCACGAACTCTTGCGAGTGCTGCACCACGACCAGCAGCACCACGACCAGCATGGCGGCGAGACCACGCGCGCCATCGAGGAACAGCACCTTGGTTGGAGGAGCTGGAGCAGGCTTGGCCTTATCGACCGAGACGTCAGTGGCTTGCTTGACGAGGATCTGGTCGTCTTCCCGAGGCGTGGCTGACGGAGTACCAGGATGATCCGAAAGCTCGACAACGTCCAGCTGAATGTCTCTCTCCAAGCTTGGAGCTTCATTTCTTGCAGTTCCTGCACCCGCCATTGTCTGCTCCTCTTGCGCTCCAATTGGGTTGTGGTTGTTGCCCACACAACCGGTGTGACGTGGAGCTGCAGGGTGCGGGCAAGCGGACGGCAGCATATGGGGACCGGCGAAACTTGTCTTAGGATGAACAACCGAGATGTGCCAAACCTATGGATACGGTCGCACAAGCCGCAGAAAGCCACGCCAGCACCAGGCTACTGTGCGCGTGTTACTTGAAAGGTTCGCTGCTTCTTGCGTGAGGTACAGGTAGAAGATCAGCCCCTGCCTGCATTAGAAGAAGAGCTGCACAGCTTTGCGTCCACGCCGCAATCCCGTAGACGTCCGCTGAAGGTGAGACCGTACGCCTAACACGGCATAGGTACCCCGGCACAACCCTGCAACACTTGAACTATACTGTACATGTACTTCTGAAGTAGTACACATGACACACATGACAGGACTCCCGTACCACGTACAGTAAAGCTCCGTCCAACATATTTCCACAGGAAGTACAATCTATTAACCGTAGCTGTTATTATACTTCTGAAGTACAACACATGACAGGCCTCCCGTACCACCACGTACAGTAAAGCTCCGTCCAACATATTTCCACAGGAAGTACAATCTATTAACCGTAGCTAGAAAAGGCAAAGCAATGAAAGTTCAAAAGTCGGCATGCACACACGCCAGGAGGCGGACGGGTTGTTGTCGCTGGCTGGCCGGCTGAGTGAGTGCATTCCGTGTGCAAAGTCAAGTCGAAGCCTGAACGCCTCCTCCTTATGTGAAGGCAATGTGCTGCTTCTTGGCCGGCATCTGCGCCTCGTAGCCGGGGAAGTCGTAGTCGATACCCAGCGCCTTGAGCACCTTGCGCTTCTGCCGCTCCTTGGCGACCAGGCGCTTGTTGTTGACCACAGTCTGCTCGTACGTCTTCTCAGCGTTGTGGCGGTTGCGGTTGATGGCCTGTCGGGGCAGCGGCTTGAACTCCTTGTTGGCGCCCACGAACATGCGCTCGTGGACGGCGTGCGAGGGCACGACGTGGCACGAGAGCGTGTGGTCGAAGAGTCGGTACTGGTTCATGGTGTTGGCCACGATCTGCGCCACCTCGGGCTCGTCGAACTGGATGAAGGCGTAGTGCTTCGAGTTGCCCGTGCGCTTGTTGCGCGAGAGCCGCACGCGGCGCACGACGCCGAACTGCTTGAAGAAGCCCATCATCTGCTTCTCGTAGAAGCCGTGCGGGATGCGGCCGAGATAAATAACGTTGGACGGCTGCTTCTTGGCCTTCTCGGCCTTCTGCTGCTGCGCCAGGGCGGCGGCCTCCTTCTTGCGCTGCATCTTGCTCTTGCGCTTCTTGCCGCCGGCCTGCTGGGCGGCCTTGGCGCTGGCGATGGCCTCCTCGGCCGTGGGGAGCTTCACGAGGTCATTGCTGGCGTCGAAGGAGGTGGAGGCCGGAGCCTCGCTGTCGCTGTCCGAGTCCCACTCGTCGCCCTGCAGCTTCTCCAGCTGCGCCGCGATCTTCTTGTTCATGGTGAGGTAGCGGGTGGGAAGTTCCTTCCTGTAGGCTACGGGAGGCGCGAGTGACGGCGGACGGACTGCGGAACTCTTTACCAGCCAGTCGGCAATTGACTGCACTGGAACGACTGGAGCGGATGCAATTGTATATGGTGTGGGACACATGAAAATGGACTGTGGCGTAAATGGCTACATCGAAGGTCATATGGCTACATTAGGTGAAGTTGACCGAGAGCTATTCTTGCTGGAGGCAGCACGCTGCAATTAGCTCTAAGAGCCATGACAGTGTCGTTGTTTCTTGGTCGGGTCTTGCCGGTCATTTAGGAAAAAACAGGAGGGCGTGGTGTGTGAGTAAAGTAGGAAGAGCTGCGTCCACGATGGCGAAGGAGTACCACCCGCAGAGCCTCCGCCGGACCATGATCAAGAGCACGGTGGGCACTGTGCGGCGCACTACGTACGACTTGCCCGACACGAAGAACCCCAACCATGTCTACGGCTACGAGATCCAGCGCGACCCGGAGAACGCCGGCCAGGTCATCAGCAAGTGGGTGCAGGCGGTGCCGTCCCCCGCAGCCAAGTCCGGACGCAGCTTCATCGAGACCAACCGCCAGGCCATCATGAACGGGTTCGTACGACGCATTCCCTATAAACTGGGTCGATCCTTAAGACTCAAAGGGTGGTGATCTATATGATGCAGGTATCTGAGCGCTGGGGAGGCGCGAAAATTTGCCAACGAGCACCCAGACATCGTGGTGAAACCCGCTGCGAAGTGCAAAGGCGGCTTCGTCCCCACGAACGACATGACCTACGGCATCAAGTCCAAGTAAGTAGCACCAACCTCAACCATTGAGATCGTCATCAACCCACATAACTGTACTGCGCTCACAGGGTGTCCGAAGATATCTGGGGCCTGGTACAAGCCCGACACACGTCGTTCAGCAACGACAACGCCGACTACCCGGACCTGAGCACCATGAAGACCAAAGGAGTGCGTCCTCATGCCAACTCACTGCCAACGCCTTGATGCGTACCCTAACTAAAAGGCTTCTCCCTTCTATCGTATTTCTCTACAGAAACTGCCGCAGCCTCGAGAGACGCAGTGCTCTCTGGGCAAGGACGTCCGCAACCACCCGAAGGCGGCGGCACCAACGCGTAGATGCGTACCCTAACTAAGCTGTTTCCCTTATTTCTGTACAGAAACTACCGCAGCCTCGAGAGACGCAGTGCTCTCTGGGCAAGGACGTCCGCAACCACCCGAAGGCGGCGGAGCGGGAGCTGTTCAAGATGTCCAAGTTCAAGGCCGTGGGCGCCACGTTGTGCACGCAACCGAACGCCATTTCGGCCCGCAGACGCGAAGAGGAAGAAGAGCGGCGTCGATACGCAGGCGAGGACGACTACGAGTACGAGGAGGACTGAAAAAAAAGCGTCCTCCGTCGTCTTCAACATGACAACCTTCTCTAGCCACGTTGTGCACGCAACCGAACGCCATCTCGGCCCGCAGACGCGAAGAGGAAGAAGAGCGGCGTCGATACGCAGGCGAGGACGACGAGTACGAGGAGGACTGAAAAAAAAGCGTCCTCCGTCGTCTTCAACATGACAACCTTCTCTAATTGGTCCAAAATACAACCCCTCTCATTATCAGCCAATCCGACCTCACTTTTTAATTTGTGACGCGGCCGTCATGACGCGCTTCCTGCCGCTGCTGCTGCTGAGCTCGCTCGCCTCGGCGAGGGCCTCCTCGGCCGCGCAGATCCGCGGCGTGGCCCCCGCCGAGCAGGCCAAGTACCTGGCCAGCGAGTTCTCGTGCGTCGTGGGCGGCAAAGCCTCCAGCCTGCCGTCGAGTCGCCTGAACGACGAGTTCTGCGACTGCGACGACGGCCAAGACGAACCAGGCACCGCCGCGTGCTCGCACCTGTTGACCAGTGTCTTCCACTGCGAGAACGGCGGCTTCTTCCCCGGAAAAGTGAGAATTATTAGTAAAATGAGGTAGCTTTAGGGATTCTACCAACTAAATATGTTGTTGTTGTGGACTTTTAGATCCATACGTCGCGGATTCATGACGGCATTTGCGACTGCTGTGACGGATCGGATGAAGACGTTGAAGTTTGTCCGGATACGTGTGCCGCCGCTGCCGAGAAGTTCCGGAAGGAGGCGGAGCGGCGTCTTGAGGTGGTGAAGAACGGCTTCGAGAAGCGCCAGGCGGCCATCAATGGGGAAGTTGCGAGCTTCTTTGAAGGGGAGCAGGAGTTCGAGGCGACCACGGAGAAGACGCTCGCGGGGCTGAAGCTGTTGAAGGAGAGAGTGACGGTGCACAAGGATCGGGAGGAGCTGAAGGAGAGGAAGTATCGGATGGAGCTGGCGAGACAGAAGCAGGCGGAGGGACATGATGCTGCTGGTGATCAGGGGCAGGAGACGAGTAAGCAGCAGTTCTCAGACGCGACGGAGAAAGAAGCTGTGGAGGCGCTCGAGTTTGAAGGCCTCGATGCGATTCGAGTAGCGGAGGACGACGTCCCAGTGAATTCGGCGGAGGATGTGAAAGCGTCGGAGATTTTGGATTCCAGACGGCAGGCTGTCAAGAGCCTTGTGGAGCTGCCGGACGGCACGAAGATCCCGCTTGCAGATTATCTGCGCATGAACCACAACAAGCAAGCCCCTACCAAGAAGTTGTGCGCGCTTGGTCATTTGGATTGTTGACGGGGTACCATGATCTTACTAGTGGGTGTGTTTGCGTTTCTACTGTAGAAGAGCTCCTCGTACGGTGGAGCAAATGCGACGAGAAGATTTTCTGGGACCTCTGTTCAATGGAGGGGCGGAAGGACGGAAGAAAATCGGACTGTATGCTCTGCGCACCATTGGTACTGTTAGAAACTGTTTCCGCGGTTCTGAGAGCGAGGCTGACTGTGCTAAATCATATCGTATGCGCGCTCGTTTGGCAGGAATCATTATTTCTCCGTTCCGTGCTCTGGTCGAATTAGTGCTCTTCTCGCCAAGGACTTTGTGGGACGTGCTGTCAACTCGAGAGATCGCCGGCTCAGCGATCGCGAAGTTGCCAGACTTTCCATCTCCGTCACGTTCGGTTTGGTTCCGTCAACTTGGTGGTGGTAGTGTTTATGACGGCTACAACTCGGTGATGTGGGGAGCTCGGGTCATATGGGATGCACCGATCTACGCCTACCAGTATTTATTGTAAGTTGTTATTTCAGTTCCCGCCATAAGCTACTCCTTGCTGACGATTGATGCTGTCCATGCAAAGCCCGAAGCTGGACGAAGAAGTGAAGTTGCCCGTTGCTGAGTCGCTTCGGAAGGCGCTTCGTGAAATTGAGAGTGACATCAGCACTCTGGAGAAAGAGCGAAACGAGAAGCGTGAAACAGCAAAAATGGATTATGGCCCGGACCGGGCGTACTTTGCGCTAAAGGACAAGTGCATCGAGAAGCAAATTGAGGTTTGTTGTGCCGGTGGTGACAATTTATCTGCCTAATTTTCTCACTCAATGCCTGGTGTGCTGAGCAGAAGTACGAGTACAAGTTCTGTCCATTTGACGAAATCAAGCAGGATCGCACGAAACTTGGCAAGTGGGACGGTTGGGCTGTCGATGAGGTTAATGACTCGTCCTCGAACGGTGAGAATGGCAAGGCGGGTTACACGAAGATGCGATTCGCTAAGGGCCAGAGATGCTGGAAGGGCCCAGAGAGGTAAGCATTGCCATCGATCGTCCTGTGTACAGCAATGGGAAAGCTAACTTTGTTGTGCTTGTATAGGTCTGTCTTGGTGCAGCTCGACTGTGGCGAGGACAACGAGATTTTGAGCTTAGACGAACCGTCCACCTGTGTTTACGAGATGACTATCAGCACGCCGCTTGCCTGCACCGCTCAGGTGCTCGCCAAGGCTCAGGAAGACGTGGCGTTCTGGTCGCGAGCGCACTAAGATACAGCAGACTGTGGACTGCAGTGAACTCACAAAAAAGTAAAACGTGAAAAATCCCTGTACCCGATAACGTGGATGAGAGCTACAGTACTCGGTGGCCTTATAGATGAGGCCTGCTCAGCAACACTGTCTACACCTCAGGTCACGTGTTCATTATGGTACGAAAAAAAAGAAGTGTGCAAGCAGCGACTTACAGGTACGTGAACAAGCATGAACAAGCATGAACAAGCAGGTGAGTAGGAATAACAGTTTTGACAGGCCGGCGACTCATGCCCAGCCAACAACTGCTTGGATGGAAAAGAGTCCGGAAGGAACACCACATCACGATCGGTTATCATGCTGTACATGTACTGGGCTTGAATAGAGCACGAGCTCCTTCACCACCGCAATCATCGGAGACCTCACACTCGACACTCAGCACGATGAGATACAGCAGTAGAAAGACGACGCTACATGTAGTGCTCGTCTTGGCCTTCGTGACGGCGCTAACCTCAGCTCCACCACGTGCGTCCGCGTTCTCGTTCTCTCTCTTTGGTGGCGACGATGACTCGACATCAAGTGGGTCTTCTGGCAAGCGCACGACCAATGGTGACGAACCGAACACGCGCGCTCGACAGCCTCTTCTCGATGCGACTGACTGGTTCCTCACTGAGCAGGAGATCACGGATTCGCGTGGGGGTTCGCCTCGGGAAGACATGGCGACGTACACGACAGGGAACGCTGTGACGTCGTTCACTGCGTCAAATGAGTTTTTCAACTCAGCTTACGACGAACTGAGCTCAGCAAAGGAAGGTGATCGAGTTCTACTGGCTGCTTGGGCTACTGCGCTGATTCCTTTGAAGCCCGACGTCGACCCTACAGGAGCCAAGACGCGCTTCGACAAGGTGATGGCTGGTGTTGTGGAGCGAGGAGGACAAGTCAACATTCTGGGTTGGGCCAGCATCCAGCATCGCACCAGGATGATCGACATTCGCAAGACAATCAATGAGCTTCCAGCGTCCCCAATCAATGGAGTCAAAGCGGTGATGACCCTGGACGATCGTCTGCCCAAAGCTTTATCTTCCCACCACCAGAAGACGCTGGTAATCGCCGCGAACAGCTCGTCGGATAAAGACGATCAACCCGTGGCGTACGTGGGCGGACTGGACTTCACCACCGGTCGATGGGACACTATGTACCACAACGAGTCGGCAGTTCGCGATGCAGCCAACGTATCAAGCGGCCATAAAGGCTGGGACGACAGCCATCTTCGTATCCACGGACCTGCGGCGAAGGACGTGGCGAGTAACTTCCTGGCTCGCTGGAACTCGGACTATTTGCCGTGTCAAGGCCTTATTGACGACCAGCTCGACTACGAAAACCCGTCTTACGAACACATCCCGCTGCTCGACTATGCCAGCAGCAAAACTTCCGGTAACCTCGGCAAACACAGCGTCCAGATCGTACGAACCTTCAGCTGCGACTACAAGCACTACGAGTTTGCTCCTCACGGCGAGAACTCTATCTTCAAGGCACGCCTCAAAGCTATCAAGAACGCCAAGAACTTCATTTACATTGAGGACCAGTACTTTATCCTCGTCCCGGAGTTACTTGACGCGCTCTTAGAAGTACTGCCGACTATCCAGCGGTTGATAGTCGTCACGAATAAGCAGAAAGGGAAGGACGTCTTCGTCACTGGAGGCTACATCAAGTACAGCTACGAGATGGTCACGCCGCTTTTGAAGGCTTTTCCCAACAAGTTCAATCTCTACACGACCAAGACAGATCGGGATATCTTCGTTCATAGCAAGCTCCTGATTGTCGACGACGTGTTCCTCTCCGTCGGGTCGGCGAATTGGAATCGTCGCAGCATGACGTCCGACTCGGAGCTTGCTGCGAATGTCATTGACGGCGACACGGTTAAGTCGCCTGATGGGGTCACGGTCAATAAACTGGCGCGCGACTTTCGAGTTCGTAAATTTCAGGAAATGACGGGACTCGGCTACGACAAGTTGAACCGGATGACGATCATCGAAGCTGCGGATCGATTTGAGGCGGCCGCTTCAGCCTCGGACAAACGGAGCATTTTGCAGCATTTAGAGGTTCCGTATCACGTTTACTATGTCGCTATTATTGACGCCGTTCGAAAAGTAGCAGACCCCCAGGATACGTGCTCCTCCGATTGATTGTCAAATATATATGCATGCTCTTTGTTCTCTCATTCAACTCGCCGATCAGCTCAAGATACGAGCTACGACTCGTAGCCTACGAGGGGCTTTACCGATTGAAATGATGATGGAAGTAGTTTGGAGACTAAGGCAGGAGAGCTCGACGTTTACAGTAGAAGAAACAAAAGAAAACTCGGCGGCAGCGGAAACAGAGGTCGTGTAATTTATTTCGAACTACTAACACGAGAAACACGCTAAAGTTCTTACTTGAAAGTACTCATCCATACATGTATTCGAAAGCGTTATCGAGTGCATGTACGGATAGCATTGGATGAATGGCCCACTTGCGGTGTGTTAGCTTCCATGCACGTTCTCTAGAGGCCTGGTCTGTAGCTCATCACTAAACCCACGGATTCGTGCCGAGTTGTTGGTGACAGGGTTTGGTAGTAGTGAGAATTTTGGCTAGTAGTGGTATAATAATACTACTTCTATCCGACTCAGAGTCGATATCACTGATACTACTATTAGTAGTTGGAGAACGTAATTACTAGATATCACTACTAATATCACTACTATAACACTACTATAGTACTACTATCTTCACTGTAGCCATTTCTGTCGCCACGCGCGCGAGCTCAGACGCCAAAGCCGCAGAGTAAAAGGTCAATTCTTGTTCGTAGTGGCCTCGTCACGAAGTAACCAGCCGGAACACATGTTCTAGGAATGCTGTTGAACAACCACGCCTCAGCTAAACTCGAGCAAGTTCAGCAGCTGACCAGTAACGCCGACGAGGACATCACCAAGTAAAATGTATTCGCAAACGATACAGTAGCTTTGAGCACATCAATAATTCAGACACGCGCCAGGATCATCCACCGCATGATGCCACCCGAAAATTGCACTTGGATCCCTAAAGTCAGCACGGTAGTGAGCACGTCTCCCGGTACACACACCGCAAAAAAATGCATACAGTACATGCCTTGTCCTTGTAGTTAGACGAGCTCCAC
>JAIKVH010000795.1:0-12109 GCA_024679275.1 Phytophthora niederhauseri
TGCCTCAGGGAGTGAAGGTGATTTTCCTGGGCTGTCGGCCGCATACTGTCGCCAGCCCGCCGCTGGAAGAAGCGAAACTACGTCGGATCTGGGAATCAATCGAGCTGGAGAAGCAAGTCTACGCTGATCTGTTAACCGACGAGTTGGACTGCGACGATACGTACGTCCGCTTGGCAGACAAATCAAAAGAGTTTCTTCACCTAGTGGCGACACGATACCCGAACGCGCAGTACGCCATGGTGGCTGACGATGACATCTACCTCCGACTGGACAAGATTGTTGAAATGCTGAAAGAACTGGGCCCTCAAGAGCGATTCTATGCAGGCCACGTCCGCGAGATCGAAAATGCCCGCAAAACTCCGCCAACTCGGAACCCCGAGTCTCCTCACTACCTCACGAAAGCGCAGTATCCAATGAGCGAGTTGCCTCCGTTCGCGCTTGGAGCTAACTTCTTCTTGTCCATGGACAACGTGCGATTTGTGTCGAAAAATCGCCGGAGACTGCGGGACTTGGGAGGAATGGACGATATCTCCGTTGCCCTCTGGATGTTGGCGAGACAAGTGCACCCGATGCATCTCACTGGTCTCCAGCATCTAAGGTCAGGGCCTTGCAAGGACGACCTCATGACTTTGAGCGATTTATCAGCGTCGGCTATTCGCTTGATCCACGCGAATGTATTAGCTCAGCGTGGCTTCTGTCATGGCTTCGATCGATACGTCTGGATGGGGCTGAATGATGACGAACCAGCACGAGGTATTCTTCGGGCGCTGCCATTGTCTGGGGAACATCTGCAAGTAGAGATATCACTGATTCAGTTGGAGGGACCACGCGAAGTGCATATTACTACCACGATATCGACGCCAACCCATGCTGGTATCAAGGTACAGTATTTTCCGCGTCATGAGCAATTCGATGAATACTTGCGGAGGCTCTGCGCCCAAACGCGTCTGAACTTCCCAGGTTCAGTCCGTTCATGTGCCGAGATCCTGGCAAGAATATGCTCAACGCTAAATGATAACGTGCAAGGCGTGAATGAATCACAAATTACTGAGTGGGGACGGCAGCTGCAGTGCAATAAGTCATATAATTAAGCTTGGAGCAATCACATACTTTGCATTCACTTCATTCGTAACCTGTCCTCGATATGCAAACGGTTTACACGACAAGTCGTATCCATCGTTCGTTCTTAGAGCGAACGAATTGCTGATCACCTCAAGCCATCTTTATCCCACGTATGTGCGTTGAACCCGTGGCAGAAGTTGCGGCCTGCCTGCAAGTTGCTGTGAATAACGCGTATTGCGAACGGCCCCAAGTCCGCGTATGCTAGCAGGTCGTCCAAGCACGGAGTCTCGCGGAGATTATTGAATAGGTCGAGGTGCTGCGGGTGGACCTGGATCGCGAGCAGCCAGAGCGCTACGGTCACATCGTCGAGTGGCCCAAGCCCCTGCAGCTCTTCGCGATTGTCCGCGATGAACTCGACGACGTCCATCGACATGAGGTAATGAGGACCCCACGCGAATGGGGGGAACTCGTCCAGAGGGTAGACAGACTCTGGCAGGTAGTACCGACGCTGCGGGTCTCTCTCCGGGACGAAAGAGTTGCCTTGCTTCACGTGACCAGCATATAAATCGTGTAGAGGACCCAACGCTGCCAGTTGCTCTGCCAAGTCTCGAGCGCGCACATACACGTCGTCGTCGGCGATCATCACGTACCCAGAGCGGCGTAGTACGTGGTCAAGCGCGCACATACACGTCGTCGTCGGCGATCATCACGTACCCAGAGCGGCGTAGTACGTGGTCAATTCCAACAAAATGAAGGAACTCCTTGACTTTATCAGGCAGAGTTGCGTACGAGTCCTCACAGTCCAGTGCATCTGTAAGCAGGTCGCCGAATTTCTTCTGCTCGTACGCGATTGCTTGGCGAGTTTCTTCGTTTGCATCCGCTGGAACGCGACAAGCCGCAAAAAGAACACGTGCACTGTTTGGTAGACTCTCTTTGCTAGCCCATGTCTGACGGATAGCTTGTCGGAATGGGAACCCGTCGATGACTCGGGTCTTGACGCCAATTACCAAGAGCGGGGGGTCCGTGGGGCTGTTGTGCGATGGCTCCGTCGTCACGTCGCCAACAGGTCGAGTATCGCCCGTGGCAGCATCGACCTCGTGCGTAACATGGGCTGAGTCTCCTCCGTTGCCGCCACTCTGTCCTTGTTTCCTCAGGCGGTACCATTCCACAACGCCCATGTCTTCTTCGCCAGTCTGATCTCCGTAGAGCGCGAGATCATCCAGACGCTGCTGCTTCAGTACAGCGATGAAATCCTCACTGCTTAGGACCGTGAAGGCCACCAACTCTGACTGCATCAAGTGCTTCCCCGTCTCTGGCGTCGATGCTTAGGACCGTGAAGGCCACCAAC
Source organism: Phytophthora niederhauseri (assembly GCA_024679275.1). NCBI lineage: Eukaryota > Oomycota > Peronosporomycetes > Peronosporales > Peronosporaceae > Phytophthora > Phytophthora niederhauseri. Next base: position 2,411 of record JAIKVH010000795.1, read on the forward strand.
TCTGACTGCATCAAGTGCTTCCCCGTCTCTGGCGTCGGCGAGTCGAAGAGCACAAGGCGCGCCGTGTGGTTGCCAACGTCGATGGCCTCTTGGATGAGCGTTCCGCTCTCAATGGGAATGCACCGACGCCAGCTGCCATCCAGCTGCAGACACAGCCACCGACGACCAGCGTACGTCTCCATCAGCTCGCTGAAGTCCGACTGCGTGACCAGTCTGAAGCGGAATGCCAGCGGGGACCTGTACACTGCGCCCGGCTCCGGGTAGACCATCTGCAGCCCCTTGAGCAGCTCCTCCTGCTGCACCGGCGGCGGAGCGTTCACACCTCCGGCATGCTCGAGAGTCGAGGCGCCAGCAACAGCAACGCAGCAATACGCCACACAGAGCAACACGCTTGCAAGCACGCGAGGCGTCGCCATCGCCATCAACAGCTCTTGCTCGTGGTCTGTTGGTAGTCAAAAGTGCTGGAAGATCGCGATCCTAGAAAATAGAAAGGGCGCCGATATGGCTACATTTTCATGTTGAAGCCATCTTGTCCCTACACTAGCGCCTTCGATGTCGGCTCTACCTTATCCCTTGATGCCGGCATGGCGCGCCACGAGTCCGGACGCGATCATGTAGAGCACGGCGCTGATGACGCTGAGGATGAAGGATCCGTTGAGCGTCACGTCGTCCGCCTTGCCGAGCGGGTGCGCCTGCGGGATCCACAGCGCGAACGTGAGCACCGTCGATACGAGCGCGATGCCCACGAAAACTTTGCCGCCCAGCACGAAGATGGAGCGGCGCTTGCAGCACGTGATGCCGAGCGCCAGCGCCACAAACGACAGCGCGCCCGCGCTCATGCTGATGCCTCCGAAGGCCAGCGTAGCGCTCCCCAGAGCCCCGCACGACTTGTGCAGGAACTTGTCGAACTGCGTGGCGTCCATGCCGGCGGTGGTGGCCAGCGCCGCGGCGAACGCGAGCTGCGTGGCGTCGCTCTCGTCCCCAGCGCGACTGTAGCCATCGCACACGCTGTAGTCCGAGAAGTTGGCCATGAGGTCCGAGTCCAGCTCCGTCACGTCGTACTTGGAGGACGTGTGGAAGAGGTAGCAGTGGTCGAAGGACGCGCTGGCGTTGGCGCCGTCGCTGGCCGACGAGAACTCGACGTCCGTGCAGAAGCCCCAGACGCCCGCGGCGAAGTCGGAGCTGTCCACTGTGCTCTGCAGCGACTCGTTCACGGTCGTGCTCGTGGTCCAGAGCGGCAGCGAGAAGGCCACGATGTTGAGCACCACGGCCGCGAACAGCACGATGAGCGAGATCAGGCCGGAGCACGAGCAGGCCATGGCGATTTCGTTTACGTCTTCTCCCTCTTGCGCGGCAGATCACGGAATGACACGCTGGACTCGAAGCGACGTTGCATGGCTGTGCAAGAAGCTCCTGATTCGCACCCATGCAGGAAGCAGTTTAGCTACCTCGGTCGTTTACGTCTTCTTCCTCTTGCGCGGCAGATCACGGAATGACACGCTGGACTCGAAGCGGCGTTGCATGGCTGTGCAAGAAGCTCCTGATTCGCACCCATGCAGGAAGCAGTTTAGCTACCTCGAGTCGAGGACCTTGACTGCGTCTGGACTTGTTGCGTTAAACGCCAGGAAATACGAGTTGTTGTCGGTGAGTCTGCTTTCGCTGTAAGGCGCCAGTGAAGGTCTCGACCCCCAACTTTGCATTGTGCCGGAGTGTCTGCGGGTGAAAAATTGGAGGTGGATCTTGCCCGGCCGGTCTCATGTTGGAACGCTCCGTTGGCCAGTGCCTTTATTAGGTCGGCAGAACTTGCTTGTTGTTGATCCGCGTGGGCTATACATACCCGTTGGCTCTTGTGGAGCTGTGGCTGGGTGTGGCGGACTTTCTCGAAGTTCTCGTCGCCCCGTTGGCCCAGACACTTCTCCTTTTACTCGACTTCCAGGTGGGCTCTGTGCCTGTGGGTGCGGACGCGACTCGGGCCATGCTGTCGCTGTCCTGCGTCAGCGGCGCGTCGCCCTCGACGCCGACAGCACTCAAGATGCCGTCGACGGCGGCGGCGCCGCCCACCAAGCGCCTCGCGTACGAGACTTTCCTGGAAAAGCGGGCGTCGTGTTCCGACCTGCGGCCTCCAGCTCTTCAAGCCCAAGCTTCGACTCAACTGGAGCGAGCGATGCGCAACTACGACAACCTCGTGGCGCAGGTGCGGCCTCTGGAGCAGTCCGAGCCGCTGGACGACGCAGCTCCGTCGGCTCTGATGGAGATCGTTCGCACGCCCAACCTACAGACGCTAAAAGTGCGGAAAAGCAGGAGCCTCGCGCTGCCAGCGCTGCCCAGCGTCGACCTGGACGAGATCGAGATCCCGGAGATGCACGAAGGCCTGACCCGCGTCTTCTGCCAGCCCAACTCGTGGTCGCCCGCGTTCGCGTCTCCGGGCGACTTCACCATCAAGATGGCCTCGGTCTTCCAGGACAACGGCGAGATCTGCTTCCGCATCGCAGTCATGTGCTGCTGCGCCAGGTCCATTTGCGACGGCTCGCGCATCAAGCCGGCTTCCAAGCGGCAGTACTACGTCTCGTACGTCGAGCGCACGCAGCAGGAGATCGTGCAGCTGACGGAGGCGCTGTCGCTCCAGTATCTCGGTCACCGCCTGGCCGACAAGATGCCAACGCACGGGACACGCCTCATCACGGCGCGCAGACAGCGGGACCTTGACGCGTACGGGGAAGAAGTGATCAAGTTCCTTAGCTTCGTGATGCAGATCACCGAGATCGGCTTCAACGGACTCGTGACGCTCAAGGAGCCCGTGTCGAGCAATGTGCGGATACGGGACTTTCTGGGCCTCGCGCTTGGCTTTGGGGAGCAGACGATCGTCGCGACCAGCTCGTGTGACGCCCGGATCGAGGGTCAAGACGGCGGCAATCGCCCCGTTCTGCCCAGTGCCTGGCTCGACATCGACGTGAACATGTCCTCGGATGCCAGCTTCTACGGGAAATGGTACAACACGAAGAAGTCCCCGCGAGACGAAGCGCTCGCGCGCATGTTCGGTCGCAGCTTCGACAACGGCAACACTTGCGGCGACTTTGGTCCTTTGATGAGGACCAACAGCATGATGCATCGATCTGGTGCTGGCAAGTGTGTGCGCTTCGTGGACCCGTGCTACTGGTTTGATGAAACTCCGAATGATGGAGCGTTCACAGTGGAGATTTTCAGCGTCACCGTCATGGATGGTGTCGCAAAGTATGCAATCAGCGTGCTGTTCTACGCGAACGGCGAGCTGCAAGTGTCCACTGTCGATCACCGCTACTCCGAGTTTGACCAGCTGGCCGTGACACTGGAGGAAAAGGTGCCTTCGCTGCAGATCCGCAGACTGCTCCCGCCGAAAACCTTCTTCCGCTATTTATCCGTAAGCTTCCTGGAGCGCCGAGCTGCGTATCTGCAGCTCTTCCTCGAGCGCGCGCTCCGGCTGAGCTTCCAGGGCGTCCTCGACCAACAGATTCCTCTCTCGGCGGAGCCGCACGTCCGCGACTTCCTCAAGCTGCCCGCTGTCGAGTGGATTGTGGTGCCGTGGAGCAAGCAGTCGCCGACCCCCAAGGCGCGGGATGACTTCCGCTCCAACTTTTCGCTCTCCCCGACGGCGGCGTCCGAGTCCTCGCCGCGCTTCAACCTCTCGCCACGCCGCAACCCGCGCTGCAGCGCCGTCGAATCGACGCCACCGCGCTACGAGAGCCTCCAGCTCAAGCGAAGCGACTCCATGTAAGGCTCAGTCCCTGCGAGTTCCCATGAAGGCCAGCAAATTCAACAGTAAAAGAAGAAGTAATTTATGACTCTTTGCCTTCAACTTGTTGCAGTCTCACACGTCGCAGATCTGTGACTTGTGAGAGCCTCTTGCATTTCATTCGATGCCAGAAGGCAGGTCAAAGTTGCGAAGTAGGTCCCGCAGCCGAGCATGGAGAAGGCCGAGGTGGACGAGCTGCGGCAGCTCTCGCAGCGCGTGTGCGAGAACGTGACGGCGTATGTGGGAGCCCAACTCGACGGTGAGTCGGAGGCAAAAGATTGCGCATTGCCAGAAGGCGTCGAAGCAGTATTCTGAAGCCCCACTGCTGCTGCTACTGCAGGCTCGCTGGAGTCGATGCAGCTGATGGAGACGGTCGTGAACAACATCAACGCCAAGTACAAGGGCATGAAGCGCGAGGCCAAGAGCATTGGCAAGCTGTCCAAGGCCCTGGAGGCGAGAGGTAACCAGCGCACTCCGCGCACGCGTGGTTTTGGGGGAGTTGTAGCTGATACATTCGCCGCGGACGAGGTGTGCAAGTTGTCTAACCGTTGCTGCTGCTGTCTGTTGTAGCAACTGCAAACGAGGAGAAGATGAACATCATCGACGACATCGATGAGGAGCTCGCGGAGCTGGAGGACATGGTGGACCAGCTCGAGCAGTACACGGGGTCGCTGGGTTCGTGCTCGCTTTGTCGTTGCAGGTGATCCTGATCGTTCTCTGACTTGTTGTGTGACCGGTGGTGGCTCTGATGTCTGCAGAGATCAAGTTTAATGAAGTGCGCTAGACACCGAGTAGCAAGTAGATTGGAACCACACAAGGTCAAAGTGCGCTCTCGCCACTCCCGAGCTCTCCCGATTGTCTTGTTCTACCGCAGTCTCCATTCGTGGGGTCTACGCGCATGCGTGCGCCATCCACCGAAACCAAACTGACCTCAGTCGCCAGGTGCCCATATTCCTGCTTCCTTCCTGGCCATGAGCGCTTCCTGGAGGTCGTCCAGACGTAGTGGCACTTGACTTGGTTTCAGTATGCGGCCAGAGTTACCGTATTTTCGCTTCTATTTTTGGCTCTGAATTGGAACGCGCCACAACGGCTAACGGCTGCATGGGGCGCTCGCAGCCCCTTCACAACACTCCTGGGGACGTAGTGGCACTTGACTTGGTTTCAGTATGCGGCCAGAGTTACCGTATTTTCGCTTCTAATTTTGGCTCTGAATTGAAGCTGGAACGCGCCACAACGGCTAACGGCTGCATGGGGCGCTCGCAGCCCCTTCACAACACTCCTGGGCCTCCGTCTCGCAGGCTCCGCCGCCCTCGCCCCCGCCCACCACCAGCACTACTACAACTACAAGCTGCAGCAGGATGTCCAACATGCAGAACATGAAGTGTGTCGTCGTCGGGTGCGTCACTAAGCATAGATAAAGTAAAGTATCTTGTTGGGCTGGCTGGGCTGCTGGTCACTGACAGCGTGAACTTCCGCGACACCAGCGACGGCGCCGTGGGTAAGACGTGCGTGCTCATCTCGTACACGACCAACACGTTCCCGGGCGAGTACATCCCTACGGTCTTCGACAACTACAGCGCCAACGTCATGGTGGACAACCGGCCGATCAACTTGGGGCTCTGGGATACGGCAGGCCAGGAAGACTACGACCGGCTGCGTCCGCTCAGCTACCCGCAGACGGACGTCTTCCTCATCTGCTTCTCCGTCGTCAGGTGCGGCGTCTACTAGCGATGGTATAGTCTTATTGTGGTGGAGCTGATCCGTGTGCATTTCCTGGCTGTGCAGTCGCGCCTCGTTTGAGAACGTCAAGCTCAAGTGGCTGCCCGAGATCCGCCACCACGCCCCCGGCGTGCCCTTTATTCTGGTGGGAACCAAGTCGGATCTGCGTGACGACGAGGATACGCTCGAGAAGCTCCGGGAGAAGAAGCTTGCTCCGATTACGAAGGAAGACGTGCGTGGCTCGAGTGAAAATAAGAGGGTGGGGGGCGCTTGACTAACAAATTGCTTGCGCTTGTCATTTATTCAGGGTGAGACGCTCAAGACCGAGCTGGGCGCGTACAAATACATGGAGTGCTCCGCGCTCACGCAGAAGGGTCTCAAGTCGGTGTTCGACGAGGCCATTCGATGTGTGATCACCAACCAGCAGAACCCCAAGGGCAACAAGCGATCTTGGAAGTGCTCCATCCTGTAGAGCGCCGGTCGTCACCAGAAAGGGGTCGGGCGGCAGGGAGATTGCATTCACGGTCCTCATTGTCCCCTTTGCACCGATTTATACCGTCCAAACTCTCGTCGTCCGACCTCCCAAGAAATAAACTCAAATGCACCAAACCTTCGTTCGCCTTACTCCTGGTGTAGCGTTGACTTCAAGCTTAGATGGCTACATTATGTCCACCACACGGGTGATTTCCAGTATACTGGAGCATCTTAGCCTTGACTTCAAGCTTAGATGGCTACATTATGTCCACCACACGGGTGATTTCCAGTATACTGGAGCCAAGTCAATTCTAATCCGAGCCCGACGTGATGACCGAGAGCTCCAGCTTCACGTCGTGGCTGCTGGGCGCGGTCTACACGGGCGGCACGCTCTGCGTGGGCGCGCTCTTCCTGCTGTACATGTACCAGGAGCGGCTGCTCTACTTCCCGACGATCCCCGGCGCCTCCAAGTTCACCAAGGACAACCCTCCCGGTGCGCAAGTGGCCATGCAATCCCCTGCTTATCCAGCGCTGTAGAACTGACCCGTTGACCTCTACAACCAACAGGATACCGACACCCCGGGGAGTTCGGCATCGACTATGAGGACCTCATGATCCCGTGCAAGGACGGCGTGAGGATCAACGCGTGGCTCATGAAGCAGAAGGACCACAACATCCGCCCGACGCTCATCTTCTTCCACGGCAACGCCGGGAGTGAGTCCGTCGCAAGCTTTAGCAATGTATTGCTGCTTGGTACGCACTTCTGATCATGTGCGGGTGTGCTGTAGATATCGGTTACCGTCTCCCGAACGCCGTGCAGCTGTTCCGGAAGGTCGGGGTGAATGTACTGCTGGTGGACTACCGTGGGTTTGGCCACAGCGAAGGGGAACCGACCGAACAAGGGCTGAAGCTGGATGCTGAGGTGCGTGGCGCTGCGGTGAGCTTGAGACAAGGTTGTGGTTGCTGAGGACGAGTGTGGTGGTGCTCTGACGGATGCAGGCTGCTTTGGACGCCATGTATGCTCGGACGGACATCGACACGTCGAAGCTCGTGGTGTTCGGCCGGTCGCTGGGTGGCGCTGTGTCTGTCCACCTCGCCGAAAAGGAGCCGTCTAAAGTACGTGTGTGATGGAACGCATTGAAATGCGGTGCGGTTGTGTCCCTCACAGATTGGTTGGTGTTGCTGTTTGTCAGGTGGCGGCCGTCGTTCTGGAGAACACGTTCCTGAGCATTTCCGCCATCGTGGACGTGCTGATGCCGTTCCTGACGTACGTCAAGCCGCTCGTGCTGCGGATGGATTGGAACAGCGCGAAGGGTATCCAAAACATCAAGCAGCCGATCCTCTTCATCGCGGGCATGCAGGACGAGCTGGTACCTCACTCGCACATGCAGCAGTTGCGCGCTCTCGCCACCTCCAGTCAGCGCGCGATGTGGTACCCCGTGCCCGGCGGCACGCACAACGACTCGTGGCTGCGTGGAGGCGACAAGTACTTCTCGGAGCTGCGGCAGTTTCTGGAGGCGTTGGGCGGCGACACCACGTGTCTGGCCAGCGACGAGTCCTCGGGCGAGGACGGCGTCGCCCCCGAGGAGAACGCCATCCCGGTCATGTACCAGCAGCCGCTGCTCAGCTCGCTCCAGAAGCCCGAGTAAGGAGAGAGAAGGAGGAGGAGGAGGAATAGAGCTGCACTCAACCAAAACTTGTTCACGTTGCTGCCCGTCGTCACCCCACGTTGAAGTGGTCTTATCCTCGTCCTGTCATTGGCTGAAATGGCTCACTTCACGTCAGAATCTCGTCGAGGCCTCGGCAAAGGGCGTACACGTTTGGGGCAGATCTTTCACCACTTTCGAATCCTGCTGCTAGCGCGCAAGTCTCGTCTCTCTCGTGCGTGTGCGATGGTGCTGCAGACGACCTCCATCCTGCGTCGCGCCGCGCTCTCGGCGCGCTTGGCGTCCGCGCGCGCGCTGTCTAGCAGTAGCAGCAGCAGCGCCGCCGGCTCGGGTGCGTACCTGACGATGGAGACGCGCCCCAACGGCGTGGCCATCGTGCGGCTGGACGACAAGGCGGCCAAGGTGAACACCATCTCGTCCAAGATGACGGCCGAGATGACGGCCATGCTGGACACGGTGGAGAGCGACCCCAACATCAAGTCGGTGGTGCTCATCTCGGCCAAGCCGGGCGTGTTCATAGACACGGTGGAGAGCGACCCCAACATCAAGTCGGTGGTGCTCATCTCGGCCAAGCCGGGCGTGTTCATCGCCGGCGCCGACATCGCCGAGCTGCAGGCGTGCCAGACGGAGGAGGAGATGCGCGCCATGTCCAGCGCCGGCCAGAGCTTCATGAACCGCCTGGCCAGCTCCAAGAAGCCCTTCGTGGCGGCTATCGAGGGCTCGTGCATGGGTGGAGGCCTCGAGGTGGCGCTCGCCTGCCACTACCGCGTGGCCTCGCAGAGCAAGAAGACGCAACTCGCTCTCCCCGAGGTGATGCTGGGGCTGCTGCCGGGCGCTGGAGGCACCCAGCGCCTGCCCAAGCTCGTGGGTATCCAGGCGGCGCTGGACATGATGCTTACAGGCAAGAACGTCAAGCCGGACAAGGCGCTGAAGATGGGGCTCGTGAACCAAGTGGCCGACCCGTTCGCTCTGGAGAACGCGGCCATCTCGGCGGCCCAGCAGTTGGCTGCCGGTAGCCTGAAGCCCAAGAAGAAGAGCAAGGGGCTCGTCAACCGCATCCTGGAGGACACCCCACTGCGACAGATTGTGTTCAACAAGGCTGGGGAGATGGTGGAGAAGAAGACGGGGGGACACTACCCCGCCCCCAAGTTGATCTTGGAGGCTGCTCAGGCCGGAGTGGAGCAGGGACTGACCAAGGGCCTGGAGGTCGAGGCGGCCAACTTCGCCAAGCTCGGCATGACCAGCGAGGCCAAGGCGAAAGGGCCTGGAGGTCGAGGCGGCCAACTTCGCCAAGCTCGGCATGACCAGCGAGGCCAAGGCGCTCATGAGCATCTTCTTCGGACAGACCGCGCTCAAGAAGAACCGCTACGGCAAGCCCGCGAAGCCTGTGGAGACCATGGCTGTGGTGGGCGCGGGTCTCATGGGAGCGGGCATCGCTCAGGTGTCGGCCGCCAAGGGCGTGCGTGTGCTGCTGAAGGACCGCGACGCCGCAGCCGCTGCCAAGGGTGAAGACTACGTGCGCAACAACTTGGACCAGAAGGTGAAGCGCAAGCGCATGACGATCTACGACCGCGACGCCGTCATGGCCAACGTTGTGCCTCTGTCTGATGAGGATGAGGTGTGGAAGACGCACATCAAGAAGGCGGATCTCGCCATCGAAGCCGTCTTCGAGGACCTGGCACTCAAGCACAAGGTGCTGTCGGACCTGGAGAACTATGTGTCAAAGGACTGCGTGATCGCCACGAACACGTCGGCTCTGCCCATTGCGGACATTGCGTCGGCGTGCAAGCGTCCGGAGAACGTCATTGGCATGCACTACTTCTCGCCTGTGCCGAGCATGCCGCTGCTGGAGATCATTCGCCACGCCGGCACGAGCGACGCCACCGCTGCGAAGGCCGTGGACCTGGGACTTCGTCAGGGCAAGACGGCCATCGTGGTGAAGGATGTCCCCGGCTTCTACGTGAACCGTTGCCTCGGACCCTACATTGCTGAGACGCTGGCGCTGGTTGGTGACGGCGTGGAGCCCGAGAAGCTCGACAAGCTCATGACCAAGTGGGGTCTGCCTGTGGG
>JAIKVH010000796.1:0-12105 GCA_024679275.1 Phytophthora niederhauseri
TGGATACACTCGGCTGCACGGGGTATGTCAGCCGGTGAGCATAAGGTGCATTGACCGAGTGTTCATCCTGGTAAGGCCAAGAGTGAGTAGGTGACCGAGTGTTGAGAGGTATTAGAGACCTCAGTGTACAGTTGTACGTTTGACTGGGTGTGAGGCGAGGACCCCCCAGTGTATTTGACTTCTAGCCGAGGCTTCGCCCCGGCGCCCCTGTAAGAGGCTTCGATTGGCCCGGTACCCTTCCTTTCTGAGGGACCACAGAGGTTTAGAGCGAGAGCACGAATTACACATTGCACCCTAGCCGTAGCTCGTGGCTAAAGGTGCTCTTATATTTTAACCAAGGGTAAACCTACCTGACCCGCAACACACAGGGAGGCACATTCCAGCCCGTATAAGGGATCGGACCTGGTCTTCAGGTTGGTTATCCCGACAATCTATCGCCGACTCCTCGGAGACGGCGTGTGTTGTTGGTAGGGCTCGTCCTAGAGACTTCAGTTGACAGGGCGAGGACTCGTAAACTCGTGTTTTCCTACACGACACAGTGCACGGCAAACATAATGTCTGGTCGCGTGCACCGCGCGATCCACAACAAACTTCCCACCATGGACTGAAAGTCAGCGATGGTCGGTAGCTTGGACGTTGCTTCACTCGACGCGCTTGGTAGCAGCTCGGCCATATCGACTTCAGCGGGTTTCTCTCCTCCGATAGGCGCACGCACTGCATGGGCTTGCTCGAGTCCAAACTTCACCAGCATTTCCGAAATACTAGCCTCTTGGTCAAACATGTAGCCATTGCTAGGATCGTACTCCACACGCATTCCGAGAAACTTACTGGCCGGGCCCAAGTCTTTCAACGCCAAATCCCCCATCGCACGAAAGCACGCAGACACTCTGCCATCATCCGTGCCAGTAACGAGCAAGTCGTCAACGTAGGTGCCGACGATGGTTATCCCGTCTTCGTCAGCGAGATAGTATAGGCCGGAGTCCGTGACGCACCGCTCAAAGCCGAGCGCGAGCAGCTTGCGGTGCAAGTGTTTGTGCCAGAGTCTTCCTGCCTGCTTCAGGCCGTACAAGCTGCGCTCGAGCTGCAGCGCCACCTCCTTCACGCTCGTAGCTCCAAGCCCCCGCAATTGCTCGTCCGTCACCACGAGTCCATCTGGCACGAACAGTAAGATCACTATCCCATCTTCCGTTGCAGCCTTCACGTAGACGTTCGGCACATCGCCGTGCCGAGCCGGAACCCCCCATACATGCGCGAACACGTAAATGATCTTGACACTTGACATGCCAATCACAGCGGCGAACACGAGGAAGAAGTTGACGCCCAGAGTCTGCTCGTTGCCGCACGCCACCAGCCGAGCCTTGTATCGCTCAATCGCCCCTGCTCCCGATCGTTTCTTTTTGTAGAACCACTTGGTGTGAAGGCGTGGCGTGGTGGGCTCGCATTTCACCATCATCCATTTGTTATGGGCTTGTAGAGCAGCGAGTTCCTCCTGCTCGGCGGCTGCCCACAACGCGCTCTCCGGGCATTTCCTTGCCTCTCGATGGCCCTTTGGTTCGGGGTCTGCTGCGTGCAATTTCACCTCCTCCAGCGAGACATCATTTGCCACCGCGCTTGCCGGCGCGAGCTCGCCAAATCTAGGCCGTGAAGCACCGAGCTCAACGTCGCCGTCGGCTTCAGCCTGTCGCCGCGATTTGCGTCGTACTCGTTGGGACCGGCGACGCTTTCACAGTACTCGCAGCATCTCCTTCGCTCTCGGTGCTCGTGGCAGCATGCGCTGGGTCGGTCGGCATGATTTGCAAGTTTCGTACGTGCCGTGTCACCACCACTTTGCGCTCCGAGGTCAAGTAGACTTTGTAGCCCTTAGTAGACTCGTCATTTCCCAGAATGACTCCCTCACACGCTCTCTTCTTCATCGCGCTTGCCCGGATCGCGGAAGACCGTGCACTTCGTGCCAAACACCACCATGTCGTTCAAGCGGGGGACGTTGCCGGTTAGCACCTCGATTGGCGACTTGCGTCCTTCGTTGACTCGGGTTCGGCTACGATTGAGGATGTGCACAGCGTACACAGCGGCGTCACCCCAAAAGCTTAGTGGTAGACCAGCCCCGAAGACCATACACCGCACCATGTTGAGGACGGTGCGATGCATACGCTCCGCTTTCCCGTTCGCGGCTTGGTTCCTCGCTTCTGAGGTCTGCCTCGTAACTCCGTTCTCTTTGCAAAAGAGGTCAACGGTGCGATATTCACCTCCGCCGTCAGTGCGTAAGACGTGGATTCGGCAGCTGAACCGCTTCTCGAAATCCGTAAGGAAGTCCTGGAATTTCCTGACCGCTTCATCTTTCTTCTTCGCCAAAAATACTTTGCAGTAGTTCGAGTGCTGGTCGATAAAGTTGACGAGGTACCGGTTGCCCAGGCGATCGAGAGGAGTCATTGGGCCCTTCAGGTCGCTACAAATAACACCACCGACCTTTTCAATGGGCGCATGAGCTCCGGTGTCTTTGGTCGGCCGCTGATGCCACGGGCACACCGATGCCAAGGGCACAGTACCAAGATTATCGACCAGAGCCAGTCCAGCTGAACGAGAAGGTGCCCCCGCCCAAGGACGGCAAGATCGTCATGAGAAATTTCGATGGAACAGAGGTGTACAAGGGTATTCCGTACCCAAGCGACCAGTACTTGCATTAGCTCTAAATATCCCTGTTGATAACAGGCATGTGACACCTACAGCTATCATAACACTGTGAACGTACAGAACGCGTATACTGAAACTCAGATTGGCTTCACAGTGAAACCTCCACAACTAATAACTTGACATGATGCCACTATACTGCTCGTTTCAAGCTCTGCTCATGCTGTCCACGAAGAAGGACTTTATTCCCCCTCTAAGTCGATAAAACAGTATGCTCCAATACAATATAAATTGCGGCAATATTTATTATTGTTTGTCCAAGAATTGTAATATTTATTAGGGCTTGGCAATGATCGGCTTGACAATGATCACAATACAATATAATACGGTATTGGCGGCCGTGGCTTCAAGAAAATGTTTACTTTCAACGCGCTTTCAAGACGAACTTACATCGTGCCACGATTCCTGTGGCGCAGGCCACCTGCAACCACCAGCAGGTCCAGGAGCAACGCTTATCGCTAGTTCATGGCTGAATGAGAAATGCGACGCTACATGTATTATTATTAATACATACTATTCTTCTGGCAAGTTTCAGACACGACTTCGTTGATAACTTAGCACTGGTGGATCGAGAAAGTCGCGAACACAATGCGAATCTTTATCCCTTATACACCCACGACTTTAGCTACAAGGCATTCCCAATTTTTTTTTTACTTGGGAGTGAGTGCCTTGTTGCGAAAGCCGTGGGTATTGAGTTGAGCTAATTTATTGAAGCCAGTAAGTAAAATGACTACAGGAATGGCGCCGCCAGCTGCTAGCTCACTCGTCCGCCCGCGACTCGTTCGTGTCAAGCCGACGTCTCTTCTCGACCTCCTTCCGGTAGTACAGCAGCGTCTGAATGGCATCCCGCCCTCGAGTATCCGTTGGAGTTACCGGCCGCATTCCACTCGACGATCTGTCATCACCTCCGACACTGCATTTCTTCGGATCAGCGTGGGGCTTCAACTTGGAGCGAGAGGAGATCGTACCCTTAGCTAGTCGGTCCAGCAGCTCACTCGCTTCCGAGGGCACCACGAACACGGGCGCTGGTGGCTCGTACGTCCGACACAAGAGCTGGTGTCGGAGGGTCTTCGCAGGCGCTGGAGGCAGCAGAGTGGAGGCATTCCAGCCTTGCGGGGTGGTGCTGGGCTTCTGATCTGCAGCAGGTTTGTGCTCGCTTCTGGCCGCCCGAGGCTGCGAAAGCCTGCGACTATCAGCAGTCGCAGGCTTAGTCTGAGGAGGTGATAGCCAGACCTTCGAGGCTGCTGTGTTGAGACCCCCACTACTCAAGCGTCTTGACTGAGACGACTGTGATCGACTTCGCTGGGTGCTGGCGCGAGTCGCTACGTTTTGCCGGCTCACTCGCGCTTTGCCTTCGTCGGACTCGAAGAACTTGAGCAGTTCCGATAAGTCGGGAGGGGCGGGGAACTCGCGCGAGGGCATTTCACCCTGGACGCAAGTCGGAGCTTATCTTGGTGTGCCTAGACTGACGTCCATGCAACGTGGTGGAACCCCGAAATACTCCGCAAGTAACTGATGATGTCGCGGCAGATTGAAAGCAAGAATAGTGGCTGGGTCACGCACGGCATGCAGCGGTGCTGAGTGCGAGGGCGACTCGTAGTAGATGAACCGAGCGACAGGAGCGAGCTGAGGATGACGACGACCGCTTCGGCCGCGACGGATCTGCCCTCCACCGATCCGACTTTCATGGAGGAAGCGCCGACGGGCACAGGTGACGACCGAATCGAAGCAGACCGAGCGGTGTTTGCTCGATCCGCTTCCATTCGCCGGCTATCGACTGTCACATCTCGGAAAGGATCGTTCCGACGGCCCTCGCTTCTGCTCGGCGCTAGCTCCACGCCTCAGCTTCCAGCCTCGTCACCGCTCCGACGTCCAGCAACAGCAGCCGCCACAACCCACAGTCGAGTGCACCAAGCACTGCGCGATAATGAGAACAGCTTTGAGTTCTCCAGCAAGGAGGCCACGCTCGATGGACTCTGGTATTCCTCCCGATTCCCGATCAAGGAGATCACGAGCCGGGGTGTCGTCCACAGCCGCTTAGCGTCCGCTACGTTGCTTCGAAAAGAGAAGAGCAGTACAGCGCCCAAGACACCGCAAAGTACTGACGATGACAAGCCCCCAGTTAGTGGTGAGTCTGAAAATGCAGACGCAGAAGTCGAATTGACGCCCGAGATGGACATTCAAGCCAAGAAGAGGGAGATGCGGCGACGGCTTTTAGCTGAACGTGCTCGGTCTGCGGCGCCGACGTTGATGTCAGCTTCCAGTAGCGATTCGGCGATCAAAGCGCCCACCGCAGTGGTCGATGAGGCTGCCTTCATCCTCCGAAAGCGGCGCTGCGCCAAGACCTTTGAAGAAATGATCGCTGTCCGACTGAAGCCGCATAATAGTACGGACGACGCGAAACCCAGCACTAAAGCTACAGTTGAATCAGTTCATGCGGATCAAGGTACGCAGTCTCCACGGGTCGACGAGGGCATTAACAAGCTGCTGGAGCACGGCATCATCCAGTCCGTGTTGGCGCTAAGTGCAAGTTCTGACCCCGCTACCCAGGCGCACTGCTGTCGAGCGTTGTACTATTTGTCTCGCGTTCGTGCCGCTCGCAAGTCCATGATCACCCAAGGCGTGGTCGCCAGTCTCAAGCAGCTTTCACGAGCCACATCGCCGGTGTCACGACAGGACATGGCAGCAACTTTGTGCCACTTATCTGAAGAGGAAAACGCTGTCGAGGCGCTGTTCGTGGAGGGCATTGACCGCTCACTCTTGCGGCTCATGACGTCGCCTAGTTGGGAGACCAAGCGGATCTGTGCTGCCACCGTGTTCAACTTGTCTGCTGATGCCCGGCACATCAAGCACTACCGTGAAGTATTTTCCCAGCTGTTGGTTGCTGTGGCCAAAGCTAACGGAGGCATCGGCGGCAGCAGTCTGCTCAACACCTCGTTCACTGCGGAGCTCAACTCGTCGTCGGCCTATTTGATCAAGGCGATCTACAATGCGTCCCTGGTCTCAATGTTCCACAGCGCATTGCTCGGAGAAAACATTCCTCGCTTCTTGGCGACTCACTTACCCTTGGTGCCGCCTGCTATCCAAGGCTGGGCGCTGCGAGCGTTTGTGTCGATATGTGAAGTGCGAGCGAACCGTCAGATCCTGCTATCATCCCCTTTCTGCGAGTTACTGGAGACGATGTTGCTCTCGCCAAACGAGGAGATCCAGGAGGTCACACTGTTGATACTCCTCCAATTATCCATGGACGAGGGGAGCCGTATCAAGATCTGCAACTGGCTGCCAATCGGCTCGCTGGTACAAACAACCGGCCAGCACATCGAGGACGCAGTCAATGCCACCAAATCCGGGCGTGCTGGGAAGCGAGGCGTTCCCAATTCCGAGCAGGTCGAGGCCAAACCCCAAGAGAACAGTCTAGTGTACCTGCACTCGTGTATCCTGCGGAATCTCTGCGACAGTGTGTTGACCCACCACGAGCTCATTCAAGAGGGCACAGTTCCCGTGTTACTGGAAATGAGCCGGATGCCGGAATCGACCGTGAAAGTTAACGCTATCTGCTCCCTTTGTTACCTGATCTCGAGCTCTACAGAGGAGGTGGCGGTTCATATCCCCGAGCTCAGCGAGCTACTCTTGACTCTGACACAGTCAACGAACGCGCAAGACTGCATCTTCGCAGTGGAAGCTCTGTACAACATCTCGTGCTGTGATGACTGTGTTCCTCTCCTCTGCAAGTCGGGGGCATTACTAGACCGATTGCTACAACTTGCCACCGATCCTATACACAAGAAGGTGGCCGAGTTGGTCGCTGCTATCGTCTACAGACTGGCCGGAGTCGTTACCTGTGCGCCTCAGCTGCTGAGGCGAGGATTCCTTTCGGAGCTCGTGCAGCTAATTCGTCAGTATCCGACCTGTCGAGCGTACGCTCTGAACGCGCTGTTCCTGCTGGCGAGAAATGGGGGAGAAGATTTCCCACACGGTGGCGATGAGATCGCAGAACTCGTGCTCGCCCTGCTAAGCAATGGCAACGAGCTTGAAATCGCTGCTAAAATGTGGATGAGACCAGCGATCCCGGCGCGATTCGTGAAGCGCAAGACAAATCTCGACATTTCACAGGGTGACCCAGCAACAATACGCAGTGGAGTGACGCTGCTCGCCCACCTTGCGCACCACCCGAAGAACCGTGGGAAACAATACGCAGTGGAGTGACGCTGCTCGCCCACCTTGCGCACCACCCGAAGAACCGTGGGGCTCTTGTGCGCAATGGAGCCGTGTTTCGCTTCCTAAAGAAGTTGAACAGATTGCAGTCGAAGACCAAATCCAAGTCGGGCGATGGTGACGCTGGCAACGGAGAAGACGATGAAGAAGACACGGAGCAAAGTAACGAAGACGACACGATCCTGACGAACTGCGCGTTTGTATATTACTGCCTAACAGCCACGCAGGAAGGGTGCGAGTTTCTCGTAAAGGAGCGTGGAGTGGAAGACCTGATCAACCTCTCGCGGATTCGGATCAAACACACGGGGACAAAAGCTGAGAGCAGCGACGGCAAAGTGGCTTACTCCATGAAAGAGCTCTGCACTCTGGCTTTGTGCCGTTTGTCTTCGTTTGCCGGTCTGGAATCTCGACTCATTGAGCAGGGGGCTATCCAGGCGGTGATGGTCTTGGCGCTTGTGGCGACGGATAGCACCACGATCAAGGCGCTGAGTATCATGACGCTTGCAAATTGTCTCGTGGACGTCACCCCTCACTGCTTGCAGTCCCTCGTGGGGCACGGGATCATCTGGGCCCTCTCTTCATTGTGTACAGTCGAACACCCCGAAGTGAGCTACGTGTGTGCGGTATCTCTGTGTAATTTGTCAGCTCACGCCAACAAAATCCCCAAGTTCCTGGATGCTGGCGCTCCTCGAGCGCTTATCCACCTGCTGTCTCACAGTGGCGGGGCGGACGCTGCCGAAGACGCGGCCATTGTGCTCGTCACAGTCAAGACTATCGCAAACCTCGTGGCCAACGAGAAACTGTGCCAGGCGTTCCTCAACGAGGGACTGGAGAAACACTTGAGCGTGCATTTCTCGTCGCCCGAGAGCAGTGAAGAGCTCCGACAGCTAGCTGCGATGGTCCTCCTGCGAGTCACCAGTGCCAATGACGCCCTGATATCGCCGGATCGACTCAAACTCACCATGTTGCTGTGGATGGAGCAGATCATCGACATGAAAGACGAAGACCTCGTGCGCAACTGTATGCTAACGGTGCACGATCTAACTAGCAACTCGTCGCTGGACGTGGTCGAGCTGGATGTGCCTCATGTGTTGCGGATACTGGTCCAGGTGCTCCAGCGCCACCATACGCGCAACTCGCAGATCGTGACGCTGTGTCTGTCAGTACTGTACAACTTGTCCTGTCAGCTCCCGGCCTTGCCGATGATCGTGCAGTCTGAAATCATGCCGTTCTTACGGCAGCAAGTCCCGCTGACCGAGACAACACTGGCAGCACAGCGACGCAAGGGTAGTACGGGCTCTACGAGTTCAACGCACTCTCCACCGTTGTCATCCGGGACGACTTCAGCCAACGTCCAGTTATGCTGCCTTGTGCTGCATAACCTAAGTTGCTGTCGTGCAGCCGACGATGTAAATGTCCTCGCAGCTCTGGTGTCCTGCCACGCAGTTGCTACGCTGCACGATATCTACTACGGCCCGTTCAACGGTCTGAAAGAGCCTGCTGCGGTGGCGATCTGCAACATTGCAGTCGGCAAAGTGAACTCCACTCGCGTTCTCGAAGACCACGCTGGCCGTGTGTTGCTGCACTTTATTCGCAGTGAGCATTTCCTCCCAAAGCACTATCGCCTGGTGGCCGCAACATTGAGGAAGCTGAGCAATGCACCTGGGAATCAGGCGTGTCTGCTCAACGCTCGAATTGCCAACGCGATGGTCTTTATCTTGACTCTACCGGACATGGACAGCGAAGCCAGCTCCAATATTCTGGCCGCGTTACGCCAATTTTCCAGTTGTAAAGCGCACCTTCCGCGTCTTCTGAACGACGGAGTGCTGCCGTGTGTCGTGAAACTTGCCGATTCGCCCACCGCAACAGCTCAAATGGTGAGCTACTGCTTCGAACTCATCTCGAATCTCTGTAGTATTGACTTTCAAGAGTATCTGAAGGACTGTCCGGAGATTAACGTCATCGGCACATTGGCGAAGCTTTCGGATCACCACAAGCAGAGCCACCACCACCCTCATCTTGTACAGCAAGCGCACCAGGAGGCGACGACTTCATTGGACTCGTATTGTGCTCGAGGGGAAGGCTGCATGTTGGCCCTCCCCGAGGTCATCACGAACCTCATGAAGAGCGCCACCTTCACAACCGGTGCAGCCAAGAAGACGCTGCAGATTAAGGCCAACTACACCGTTCCGGCTCGGAAGTGGAATCCACAGGCTCAGCCAAAGCCGAAGGACCCGCCCCCGCTCGTATGCAACGAAATTCCTCCCACGGACAACGGGCAAATCGTTTCTCCCGAGGTGAAGCAACGAATTGGCATCTTCTCACCACTACCGAAGGAAAAACTTGTGCGCGATGAGAAGAACGACGCCGTGGCTTCTTCTCCTGCCCCTGGTCACGGAAACAAGTCCATTTTGGCTCGGCGCAGCAGTGAACGAGGCTTTGGAGCTGGTGGTCTGCGTTCGCGGTCTAGAAACACCTCGATCGTTGGAGCGAGAAAAGTGCCACTACAACGAGGGCGCGAGTCCCGACATCTTTCTGGCTGGTCTCAACGAGATGGAAAAAGTGCCACTACAACGAGGGCGCGAGTCCCGACATCTTTCTGGCTGGTCTCAACGAGATGGTCAAGGCTAGGAAGGGTATCTTTTACGTAACTTTTAAAAAAAACTACAGAAGTTGAAACGAGTTTCGTGCAAACTGAAATTGACATGTACCCAGATCCAACTGCTTCCAGCGCCGAACATTCGCTTCGTCCGCGAGGGTCTGCTTTTGGTCTTCCGTACCTCGTCGTGATATTGGCACCGAGCCTTCAATACTATCTGTGACACATTTGTTGTTTTCGCGACTACCCTTGATTGAGTTTGCGCTGTGCACCAGATTCAAGAGTTTGAATGGTTGCTTCAGCTAGACCTCTCACCCTTGCGGTTAACGAACAGCAACAGCGTACAGCTTAGTGCGAGGTTAGTGCATGGCGAAGCTAACTGGGCACCTTTTTCTTCGTAAAAGGAAATCTATTGATCATTAGCATTTAGTTCAATCTACTAGTAATTATGTAGGCTCCCGTTTGGAGCACCTTTGCTGATAGAAATTTCAGAAGAGAGCTGCAGTCTGCCTCACGTCTAGGCCATCAGGAAGGTGGCGCCGAATGAAGCGACCAGCGCGCCGATTGTCAGCGCAACGTTTGCGGCACCCGAGGTGGTGCTGGCACTCGCCGTCGTGGGCGTTGGAGTCGGTGTCGTTGTCGGTGCATCTGTTGAACTGCTGCTTCCAGTCGACGAGCTTGAGCTGGTAGTCGCCACTGTGGCTTTGGCGAGGGTCGGAAAAACGAACTCACTCGGTGCCTTCTCACACCCATCGCCATCTTCCGTGCACATGGAGCAGACCTGGCCGTACAGGTCGCGCTTGCAGCCATGCGCTGCCTCCGCGCACTCCTTGATGTTCTCGTAGCACGGCGGGTTTTCCTCGACGAGGTCGGTCACGTCAGGAAGAGCGGTCATGTGGCCAATGACTTCGCTGGCGATCTGTTTGGATGTCTTCGTTGATAGCTGGGTAGCGTACTTGGTGAGAAGCTTTTGTGTCCGGGCGGTATTGGCGTCCGTATCCAGAGGGTTATCCCAGAAGTCAATGTTATCAAGGACTGCACCATCAGTGTCTGTCTCGAACTCAATGCCTCCGTCCGAGCAGAACTCACTGAAGTTGGTGTACGTCCCAGTTTTGTTCTTGTTTTCCATGGCGGTGATGCCGACAACGTCGTCGAGTGGAACGTACCCAAGCACGCGGTAGTTGTACGTGCACGTGATGCCGTCCGGCAGTGTGTCCATGTTGCAGAGACCCTGGCGAGTGCTGGCGCGGCAGGCGGGGGTCTTCGTCGAGCCCCAGGGCTGCAGGGGGCAGCTATTGGGGAACGAATACCACCAGCAGTTCTCATACGGCGCGCGCGGGTCGGTCGTTTTCTTGCTGCCACCGATGAACGGCCCAACATTTGGCACGCCGAGAGTGGCGTCGCCGTTCAGTGACAGACACTCCTCCGACTCGGTGCCATTCACCTGGTTGCACCGACCGCCGTCCATAGCCAAGAAGGGGCCATACTCGCTTTCGTACTCCGCCAGGGTCTCGTTGGTTTGCGCGAAGACGATGTCGTAGAAGACGACGTACTTCATGTTGTTCTTCCGTTTGCAAGTGCCAGTCTCGTTTCGGACTCGGTAGTCGATGCCTTCTGCTTGGACGTACATGAGTGCGCCTTCGACAGAGGCGGTGTTCACAGTGTCCAGCAAGCCGCGGAACTGCTCCTCGGCGGTGTCGTAGTACTTGGAACCGAAGGTCTTGGTAGTCTCGTTCCAGACGGGGGCGTCACTTTGAACTCGAGCGTGCACCATGTGAACGTGTTTCATGTGGTACGCGTCGTCGTTCTCGATCGGAGTCAAAGCTTCGATCCATGCCGTTGTACCGGAGGCGGGCGAGAAGGTGACAGCGGCCACGACGACGGGAACGAAGATCTTCATGGTGGTGACGCTGGAGTCTTGAAGGTAGGGAGACGAAGGCCTTGAGGCCTGACTGGCCGGGTTGGCTGCTTGGGAGGTGCTTGGTTACTTTGTTGGCTGGAGCGCTGATTGAGATGTGAGGTGGATCTATGGCGCCTGAAATCGTACCAGGACGATACCAGACGTATTTGGCATCATAAACCGAGGACGAGGTACTGGTAGGATGAAGTTGGCTAATTTAGCTTGTCACTGGACCGCAGTACACAATGGTTGAAGGTAGACAGAAGATAAGATCCAGGGTAACACCAAACTCTTGTCTCCAAGCAACAAGATCTGAATTGCGTCTACAGCTTGGACTTTGTCCACCCTCTGTTCTCATTCATGTGCCTCACCCTTGAGTTCTGGGCTTCCACCAGCACGGCCGAGGTTGACTCCAGCTTCACCAGTTGATCTACTCAGACGACATGGCAATTGCAGAAAAATACCCAGTGGGGGCGGTCACCTTCTCTCAGTTCCCAAATCGCTAGCTAATCAAGACCATCAAACCCCACGGACTAGGCGCTCTTCGGCCATGAAGATCTACGTCGCGGTCGCCGTCTCGGCCTTAGCTCTGGCTGCCACCAAAGCGGCCCCGAACCACGACGACCGAGAAGTGTCCTTGACCGCCGAGTTGAACGTCGCCGAGCGTCCGTTTTCGCCTTGCAGTCGCGCTCTGGTCGAGTCC
>JAIKVH010000797.1:0-12097 GCA_024679275.1 Phytophthora niederhauseri
TGAACGATCCAAACTTTGGTGCGGGCGGAGGCGGTGGGGTCGCTTTGGGGGCTGGCTTCGACGCTGCACTTGCAGTACTGCTGGAACCTTCGAAGTCGCCAAAATCCGCGAAGCCGTCGTCACTCTTCTTTGAAGGAGCTGGAGCGTCGAAGTTGCTGAAGTCTCCAAATGATTGCACAGCGGCAGCCGTCCTCGAACTTCCCTCAAAGTTGGAAAAGTCTGCGAATCCGCTGTCGGCGCTGCTACTGGTTGCCTTTGTTGATTTCTTGGTGGAAGTAAAGAAATCGTCGTCGCTGTCAGTCGTCTTCTTCTCTTTCTTTTTGCTGCTTTTCTGGTCGGAGCGAATACACATGAAGGTAATCAAAGTCAGACAACTTATTCAATACCAGCAACAGCATCAACGACTAACCGTTCGCTCCGATTCATCATCCTTGGCATGTCGCGGCGATTCATAAACCCACCTAACATACAAAAAAATGTTGTGTGAGCTTATCGTGGACATAACTCTATACAATTTCCCCGCACTGCCATCGTACTTTCGATCAATGTACGTCAAACGAATAAAGTTTCGCGTGCGCTCGCCGTCATTGCCTCCGTTCGGACGGAAGCTCGGGTCGTGCTTCGCTCGCCAGTACTTCTGCGCCGCCTGTTCAGAACAATCCTATTAGAACACAGCACAATCACCTCACCAACAGCGCAGCAATGTCCCAACCGACCTCGTTGCCGCCGTGGCTGACCATGTTCTTGACCTCGCTCTCCGTGAACTTGGACATGGAGATGGACTTGACACGGTGCGCGAACTCGCGGCTGCAACACCACAGCACCGTCACGAAACACCGTCAGCACATAGGAACAACCATGCAGTGGATTGCAGAGCAGCCACTCACTGGATGCCGCTGCAGGCGGTGCAGACGAAGGTGTTGAAGTCCAGGCAACAGAGCAGCCACTCACTGGATGCCGCTGCAGGCGGTGCAGACGAAGGTGTTGAAGTCCAGGCAGACGTATTGGGGCATCTGTCACAAAGACATCTACAGCGTCAGCAACCAACACACTGGAATAACAGATAGAGCAGTCTGCAGCTGCCCGCCAAGCCCCACGTCTCCATAATGGAGCTGATCGTTCGGCCTGCTACAGTGCTACAGTTGCGCACCATTTCGTTGCAGTCGAAGCAGCGCTTGTTGGCGGGGTTGCTGCGCTGGAAGTCGCGCAGCTCCTGGATGAGCCGCTCCTCCAGGCGCTTCTCGGTGGGCGACGACTTGGCCATGGCTGGTTCTGGGGGTGTGAGACGCAGGGAAGGAAGCACGCGGCGAGCGCAGGGGGTCGCTGGCCGCGCTGAGTTCCAGAAACGGTGTCGACACGCGCAAAGGGATAGTTTTGTGTCAGAACACAAAACACAAATTGTGTTGGGCACACAAAACCATCGGGCAGTTTGGATTTTTCACAAATTTATCCATCGGATTTTTTAAATCTGCCAAGCCCCAATTAGGGTTGCCAAAACCCACAATTAGGGGTACAGTCAACGCCGGCAATGAGGGGGTTTCCAGTTGGCAGAGATTGACCAACAAAGCGATGGAGGAGCTAAGACTGCGGCGTGTACCACGAAGGAGCGGTGTTCGCCGTTGAAATCTCAAGCAATGCAACAGTGGTGGAACTGCAAAGGACAATCTTCGAGAAGCGGAGATACCGCGAGCGATCCCTGTTCGCTCCAGGCAACTTGAGGCTCCGCTTGGCGTGGAAGCGAAACGAAGGATGGGGGATTATTTCTTGGAGCGTGAACCTGCAGAACCGGGATATGCGCAATTGCTACCGACGTCAAGTTATCTAAAGTTTTTGGCGAGCTTGGGGGCGGGGTTATTCACGTCTTGGTAGAGCTTCCGTGAGAAGCGATAGAGAACGCGCCACGAAAGGATTGCTGTTATACGGCATGCCAGGGACCTTCGGCAGCTCGACTGGAGCTGTTGATCTAACTACGAGCGTACGCTGGCTCGACACGAATCGACGGTTCAAGTGATCGATCTACTCGATAACTATGGTGCCGTTTCTTCGAAAGTCTATGACGGGGAAATCTACGTTGGCAGCGTTGGTAAGTCGCGCGTTGGTGAACAGAAACCGGGAGCAAGCGAGGAAGATATGTGGTCATCAACTTTTTGCTACGCGGGGTATCGAAGACGGCTTCGTTCGCGACGTGGTTCAAGGAGTGTGGTGCTACGTGTACGGAGGCCTTTAAATGGGCTTCGATGGGATACTTTGTCTATCTTGTGGTGGATGAGATTCAACTACCTACACAAGATTATCCTAGGACAAACTGTGACTTTTGGAACGTGGTCAAGGCAGTTCTCGGGAACGTGGTGAACTTTAGAATCCTGATCCTGGCATCGGACGACTCAATTCCCATGTTCGGTCTGTTTTCACGTCCTATGAGGATCCTTCCGCATCTGTTGAGCATTTGAAGTTCAGCGGCGATGAAATCAAAGAGTATGTGGGCAAGTGTTTCAAAGGCCGAGAGTGTCTCCAAGGGGCTAACCTCTTACACTTCCACTCACGCTTGCGGCTACTGACCGGCAAGCACGTTGGGCTTTGTGCGGCTGCTATCGGGAAACGGAATGAAATCTGTGGCGTTGCGGTTCCGTCAGCTGGTGATTGGATTCGTTTCGTGGAGCAAGGCTCAGCGCATCAAGACCACGGCGATAACGCCGTGTTTGAGGCTCTGAATAGCTCGCGCGCATTGAAAGTGCTGAAAGATCTGACTCTAGCGGAAGTTGAGGAGAAAAAGCTTACGCGACCGACGCTGTGGTGAACGAACGCTTTGGTTCTGTGACCATTGAAGGCGACGACGCCGCACTGAAGAAGTGCATCCTTGCTGGAATTCTTGTCGAGACTCGCGAGAGAAATGCTGAGTTTCCGTTTGCTGTCTTGTGGCGACACGTTATCTCGATGTGCGTTGGCTACATTCAGCGTGCGCCTGCGTGTCCGTTAACGCTACAGGAGATGGTTGCGCGTGCAATCGAAGTTACCGACTACGACCGCATACGCAAGACGTTTGGGCGGACCTACGCATTCAAAGTCCACAGAAGATAGTATCTTGCTAACTAGAGAGAGATTTGCAGTCGGAGTTTCACCTAGCTTTGTGCCGCTGCACCCCGACGGAAACTCTTATCACAGCTGCAGACGTCGGTGCCGTTTTCGACTCGCCATGAATCCACAACTTCACGGTTCAAGGCGGCAATGAATTTTGAGGCATTGGGCTGTTGACAAAAGGCAACGAGTTGAAAGAGCTCGGCGCGCACTTAGCCCCTACGGATCATGCTTCGCTTCAGTTGAGCGACTACTGCGTGGTCGTCTTTCGACTATCCGCTGGCAATGAAGACGCCATCTCTTCAGATCTATTACATCACGATAAGCTCTGTAGTGTGTGCTACAACCAAGAAATGACCCAAGTGCAGGTGCGGACTCGCGACGCGACCTACGTGAATCCACTGCAGTTTGGCTCAAGGACGGACAACCATTAGCTGGGCTGGCAGATCAAAGAGGGTGGTTAAGGTGAGCGGAAGCATACCTTAATAATGCACAGGCGTACATTTTTGGCCGTCACTACCTGTCCGATGTGACCAGGCGGCTCGATCCGTCGCCGCGCCCCCCGGATCCGCAGACAGACTTTCGCGCCGCCTTGGCAGCATGAGCTCGTTCGAGGACGTGGAGCTCATCGTGCAGTGGATCCGCGAGCGCATCTCACTGCCCGGGTACCAGCCCAAGGCCTGGACGTCAGCGGACTTGGCCACCGTCAAGGAATTCGTCGAGAGCGCGAGCGTACCAGCGTTGTTCCTGACACTGCAGAATGACGCACTCGTGGTGTCCACCACGGCACCGCGCGGCGTGAACGGCACCGTCATGTACTTTGTCAAGAACGGGCAGGCGCTCGTCACGCCCACCAACATCCGGGACGCGCTGCAGTTCGGCACCGTGGACAAGGACGCCATCGCTTCGCTGCTGCACCTCATGAACGGCTTCTACCTGCACCGCCTGCAGGCCAACAAGGCGTGGCCCGAGAGCGTGCAGAAGGAGTTCACGGGCCAGTTCTTCCGCTTCATGTCGAGCCTCACGGAGACCGTGAGTCGCGGCTGCGGCAAGACCGTGCTGTACCTGCCGCCCGTGAACCCGGACAAGTTCAACTACAAGGACAAGGACCTCGTGCAGCAGCTCGAGTCCACGGTCATCCACTGGACGCGGCAGATCAAGGAGGTGATCAACAACCAGGACAACGCGCACGACGCCGAGGGCGCCGGCCCGCTCGAGGAGATCAAGTTCTGGGAGCACCGCACGGAGGATCTATCGGGCATTACCGACCAGCTCAATAGAGAGGGCGTGAAGGAGATCGTGGAGATCCTCCGTGCCGCCAAGTCGTCGTACTTGCAGCCGTTCGAGACGCTCTCGCAGATCATCAAGCAGGGATCGACGGAAGCCAACGACAATCTTAACAGAGAGGGCGTGAAGGAGATCGTGGAGATCCTCCGTGCTGCCAAGTCCTCGTACCTGCAGCCGTTCGAGACGCTCTCGCAGATCATCAAGCAGGGATCGACGGAAGCCAACGACAATCTCCGCTTCCTGCAGAAACTGAGCCCCGTGTGTGAGGACATCGCTCGCGCACAGCCAGACGAGATCCCGTTGCTGCTTCCGAAGCTGCTCAACTTCATCCGACTCATATGGATGTACTCGCGCCACTACAACACGGAGGATCGGATCACGAGCTTGCTGCGGAAGGTGAGCAACGAGATCATCATCGTGTGCTGCAAGATGATCTCGCTCTCGGACGTCTTCGACGGCAACGTTGAGGCCAGCATCCACCACTTGGAGCAGAGCATTCAGTGCGGGGTGTCGTGGAAGCAGATCTACCGCAAAAATCTACCGCAAAGCCTCCAACGCGGTGAATGCCACTGCGCCATCGCCTGACAGGAGGTGGAACTTTGATGAGACCGGCATTTTCGCACAGATCGACGCGTTTGTGCAGCGCTGTCGAGAGTTGCTGGAAGTGTGTGAAGGATCTACCGCAAAGCCTCGAATGCGGTGAACGCCACTGCGCCATCGCCTGACAGGAGGTGGAACTTTGACGAGACGGGCATTTTCGCACAGATCGACGCGTTTGTGCAGCGCTGTCGAGAGTTGCTGGAAGTGTGTGAAGGTCAGATCCAGTTCGCGCGCAAGGGCAAAGGCGGGACGCGCGAGGACCTCCCCACGTTCGGAGGCAATCGTGGCATGGATATCGTCAAGAGCTTACGGGGTATTGAGGCGCAGTTTGAGGGGCATGTTGACCGTCTACGCCAGCTTGACTACGATATCCTCGATGTCAAGAACACGAGTTGGCACAGCGACTTTAATTCATTCAAGAACGGGATGAAGGACTTGGAGGCAATGACGCAAAATGTTATCAATGGAGCCTTCGAAAGCGTCTCCACAGTCGCCGCTGGGGTGGATATGATCCGCTCTTTCCAGAAGATTGCTCAGCGTGAGGCGATCAAGCGCTGCGTGGAGAAGCGCACGATCGACATCTTCGGCATGTTCAAGGCCAACATCGCATCAGTTCGAAACTTGTTCGAGAAGAACAAACACGCGCCTCTGTTATCCCCTACGGAGCCTCAGTTTGCTGGTGCTGCCTTGTGGGCACGAAGCTTGCTGCTGCGCGCTACTGATGATCTCATCCGACTGCAAGAACTCGTGGATCCTTCTAACGCCGCAGAGTGTGATGAGGCTCAAAACGCCTACGACGGCCTACGTCTCGTCGTCAACGAGTACATTCAACGCAAATATCACGACTGGATCGAGGATCTTAACACGTTAGGCAACACCAACATGAACTCTCGACTGGAGAACCCGTTGATGACCAAGACCGGATCAGACCCGGACGCTGCGCCCACGAGCGTGAATTTGAACTCGCACAACAAAGATAACAACGCCCTGCAGAACACTGAGAAGACGCTTATCGGACGGGCGAAGAAGGGGTTTCTCCACTGCAACTTCGACCGTCCGCTACTGAACCTGTTCACGGAGGTGCACTACTGGCAGTACTTCAATGGAGAGATCCAAATCCCGTACATGGCCCACGATATCTGCAACCAGAAGGAACAGCTGCGTGTGCTGCGAGAGCACGTGATGCTCGTCGTGCGTGACTACAACCGCATCTTGCTCGAGTTATCCTCGACCGAAAGACGACTGTTTGAGGATATTATCCGCAAGCTCGATCGTCGCATCCAGCCAGGACTCCAGAAGCTCACGTGGGTCTCGAAGGGAATCGTCGAGTGGTACGTCGCAGACTGCCGCAAGCACTGCGAAACCACGTACAAAATTGTTCAAGAGTTCCAGGAAAACAAGGACATTGTGATGAAGAACTGCAAGATGATCAGCGGGCTGATGCACATCTTCATCGAGCGCAACACCATCTACGACGACGGCGTGTTTGAAGCGAAGCAGGTGATTCACCGGAAGACCATCGAGAAGCAGCTACGTGAGGCGTACCAGACGATTAGCTCAACGATGACGGCGACGTACGAGCACTTTGCGTCGGGTCCTCCAGAAGTCCAGCGGGAGTGGAATCGATTCGTGGAGCGCTCAGACAAAATGCTGGAGGACGCGCTGCGACAGTCCGTGAAAAAGTCGCTTCAAGAGTTATCCAAAGCAATTAACGGTGACGCTAAGACCGACCCACGCCCATTGTTCCGGATCCACGTCGTGCTTGAAGATAACAAGGTGGAGTTCAAACCGTTCATGGCCGACCTCACGCAAATGGTGAACACTGTGGCAAAGGAGATTTTCAATGTCATTTCGGTTGTACCTCGCTTAGTCGCGTCGCTTCCTCGGCATCATGGCAATAACCAAACAATTTCGGATACTTCAGGCACCAATGGAGCAGCTACTGATGGAAAGGCTGAGGTTGGAGCTGGCGCTAGCGAAGAAGTACGCCCAGCTGACACTGCAAGCGGTGAGCCTTCGGGTAATCAGGACGAAGCTCACTCAATAATTGACGCAGCGGACAAAGTGGAGGCTCCTGCGGTTGTGAACAACTTCTACCAATCCATTTTCAACGACGAGGAGATTCTGAAGGTGCTAGTTCACATCATGAACGGCATGTCTTCCAGCGCAACCGAGTTGCAGAAGTACTTGGGATACTGGGACAAGTACAAACTGGTGTGGAACCAAGACAAGCAGGCATTTATTCGTCGTTACGCGAAGGCCAACAGACCGCTGCAGCAGTTCCGCGCAGACATTGAGCGCTACCGAGAACAGCAAGTGAGCATCCAGAACGAAGACCTGACCAATACGATCAACTTTATCCAGATTGACACCAACTTCCTCAAGGCAAGCCTCGTCGAGCACACCGTTCAGTGGATCGGTAAACTTACCGGTCTATTGAACCAGACAGCGCACGACGAGTTGAGGGACATCATGAACATGATGAAGGACAACACGCACAAGCTACAGATCAAGCCGTTGAATCTGGATCACCTGAGCGAAAGCATCCATCTTCTGCACGACATCAAGGACGGTATGCCCGGGGTAGTGGCACGCTTCGAGCCTTTACAGCACAAATACGATCTACTGGCCGAGTTTGATGTGCAGACAACGGACGAAGAGCAGCGCGATCTCGCCAACTTAAAGTCTAACTGGGAGACGTACGAAGCGATGCTGGTGGATGCCAACACGATGCTGCAGAAGTGCAAGGTGAGTATGAAGCAGAGTCTGCAGGATTCCGTGGCAGACTTGAACAACATCATGTCAGAACTGCGTACCGAGGCCGAGGCGACGCTGCCGTACTCTGGCGAGCAGCAGTCGAAGATAGCTCATCAGATCCTGGCCGAGTTCGAGAAGAAGATGGAGGCTACACGGTCTCGCCAGAATGCGTTGAAGAAAGGTCTGGAGATTTTTGGCATCGAAGAATCGAAGAACGACGGCTTTGTGCAGACTGAAAAGGAGCTCGAGCTACTGCAGCAGATCTGGGCTCTGACAGACGAATGGGAAGTCGTGTGGGCCTCGTGGAAGAACAAAGTTTTTTACGAGATCGAAGTGGAGACAATGGAGTCGACCGCCGCGCAGTTCTTCAAGAAAGTAGTCAAGTACGGGAAAGACATGAAGAGCTGGACGGTGTGGAGCTCCATGAAGACGAAAATCGAGCAGTTTCGACAGACATTACCCTTGATCCAGGACCTCAAGAGCCCTGCACTGCGCGCGCGTCATTGGGCGCAACTGAAAGAAGAGATGGGCAAGACTTTCGACACTGAGTCAGCGAGCTTCACTTTGGAGCGAGTATTCTCTCTCGGTTTTCACTTGCACGCCGAGTTTATCAGTACCCTGTCGAGCAACGCGGGCAAGGAGTTGTCTATCGAGCAAACTCTTGACAATATTGAGAAGCGCTGGGCTGCCATCGATGTCGACATCACCGAGTACAAGGGCGTGTACTACAAGATCCGCTCAGCAGACGACTTGTTCACGGCGCTGGAAGACGACCAAGTGCAGCTGTCTACGATGAAGGCCTCGCCCTTCTTTGGGTCTTTCGATACGCGGATCTTGTACTGGGAGAAAGCGCTATCGCATTTGTCCGAGGTCATCGAAACCCTGTTGGGTGTGCAACGCTGCTGGA
The DNA here is from genome assembly GCA_024679275.1 of Phytophthora niederhauseri. NCBI lineage: Eukaryota > Oomycota > Peronosporomycetes > Peronosporales > Peronosporaceae > Phytophthora > Phytophthora niederhauseri. The sequence continues at coordinate 8,627 of JAIKVH010000797.1, forward strand.
TCTACCTGGAAAGTATCTTCATGGCGTCTGAGGATATCCGCAAGCAGTTGCCGCTAGAGAGCCAATTGTTCGAGGAGGTCAACACAGCGTACTGTCGGGTGACAGAGGGGATGGCCAAGACGAAGAACGCGCTGCAAGCTACTCAAGAGAAGGGCGTGCTGGAGACTCTGGTGGCGATGCAGGAGAAGCTGGATCAGATCCAGAAGTGTCTGGACCAATATCTCGAGACGAAGCGAATGCTGTTCCCGCGGTTCTACTTCTTGTCTAATGACGATCTGCTTGAGATTCTTGGCCACCAAAAGGACCCTGATCAAGTGCAGAAGCATATCAAGAAGTGTTTTGAAGCGATCAAGACGCTGAACCTCATCCCGCCTGGTGCTCGTGGGAACACGACTTTCGAGGCGCTCGGAATGAACTCCCCATGCGGTGAGCAAGTGATGTTCGCGTCGAATGTGGTGGTCGCCGGCGCCGTGGAAGGCTGGCCTTCGAAGCGATCAAGACACTGAACCTCATCCCGCCTGGCGCTCGTGGGAACACGACGTTCGAGGCGCTCGGAATGAACTCTCCATGCGGTGAGCAAGTGATGTTCGCGTCGAATGTGGTGGTCGCCGGCGCCGTGGAAGGCTGGCTCTTACGCATCGAGGCCGCTATGGTCAACACCCTGGAGAAAATCTTTGCGCAGTGCATCGTTGGCTACAAGGGGAAGAAGGAGAAGTGGATCAAGGACTTCCCAGGCCAGCTACTAATCACGTGTGGCCAAACCGCCTGGACGAATGAGTGCATCAAGGCACTAAATGAAGTGGCGAAAGGAGAGAAGAAGGCGCTGAAGCAGCTGAAGAAGAAGTGGATCTCGTACCTCAACAAACTCGCAGACATGGTGCGAGGCCAGCTCTCAGCCACCGACCGCAAGAAGGTCGTGGCGCTCATCACAATCGAAATCCACTCGCGTGATGTCATTGATCGCTTGGTGAAGCAGAACTGCAAAAGTGTGAATGACTTCGACTGGCTGATGCAGCTACGCTTCTACTTTAACAAGGATCTGGGCGAGTCCGGCATTTGCGAGGTGAAGCAGACGGTCACCTCGTTGCAGTACTCCTACGAGTACCAAGGCAACAACGGACGCCTTGTCATCACGCCGTTAACGGATCGATGCGTCCTTACAATGACAACAGCTCTGCATCTGAACAGAGGTGGCAACCCTCTGGGCCCTGCTGGAACTGGTAAGACAGAGACGGTGAAGGATCTGGGCAAGAATTTGGCCAAGTACGTCATTGTCTTCAACTGTAGTGACGGCTTGGACTACAAGTCGGTTGGTCGGATGTTTGCTGGCCTCGTGCAGTCTGGTGGCTGGGGGTGCTTCGACGAGTTCAACCGAATCGAGATCGAGGTGCTATCTGTGGTAGCACAACAGGTTCTGACTATTATGCAGGCGCTGACAGCGAGACAGACGCAGGTGATGTTTCTCGGCTCGATGATGAGGGTGAACTTTAACATGGGCATCTTCATCACGATGAACCCTGGCTACGCCGGACGCACGGAGCTACCGGACAACCTCAAGGCGTTGATGCGCCCCTGTGCTATGATGGTGCCAGACTTGGCGCTGATTGCCGAAGTCATGCTCCAAGCCGAAGGGTTCCGTGACGCCAAGGTGCTGGCGAAGAAGACGACCACACTCTACGGACTGATGATCCAGCAGCTGAGCAAGCAGGATCACTACGATTTTGGACTGCGTAGCTTGAAGGCGGTGCTCAACATGGCAGGCACCTTGAAGCGCGAGGACCCGAACCTGCAGGAGGAGAACATCCTGTTGCGTGCGCTGCGTGACATGAACATGCCCAAGTTCATCCGAGAAGATGCAGTGCTCTTCCGCTTGCTACTGGGGGATCTCTTCCCTTCCATTGAGCTTCCCGTGACTGACTATGGTAAGCTCCAAGGCAACATCGAGCAGGCGCTGTTGGAGCACAAGCTGCAGGTTCACCCGGTCATTGTCTTCAAGACGATCCAGCTGTACGAGTCTCAGGTGACGCGCCACTGCAACATGATCGTGGGTCAGACGATGGCAGGGAAGACGACGATCTGGAAGACGCTGATGGCTGCCAAGACGTCGCTGGCGAAAGAAGGTGTGCCCGGGTACATGCCTGTGCGCGTGCAGGTGCTGAACCCCAAGTCGATCTCTCTGAACGAAATCTATGGCGTGTACGACCTGTCGACCTTCGAGTGGATCGACGGCATCTTGTCGGCCATCTTCCGGAACCTCGCAGCGGATGAGAAGGCCGAGGAGAAGTGGATCATGCTGGATGGACCCGTGGACACGCTGTGGATCGAGAGTATGAACAGCGTTATGGACGACAACAAAGTCCTGACGTTGATCAACGGTGACCGGATCAGCATGAGCCCGTCGATGGCGCTCATGTTCGAGGTGCAGGACCTGGCGGTGGCATCCCCCGCCACCGTCAGCCGCGCAGGAATGGTTTACATGGACGTCGAAGACCTCGGTTGGCGTCCGTTCATTCAGACGTGGCTTGCTACGACTATCAACGTCCAAGAGGAGCGTGACGTGCTCCAGGCTCTGTTCGAGAAGTACATGGAGAAGGTGCTGCGGTTCAAGACCTCGGAGGTGACGGAGCTCATTCCAGTGACAACCTTCAACAGTGTCAAGTCCTTCTGCAACCTCTACAACGCCTTAGCCACGGTCGAAAACGGAGTGGATCTAGCCACATGCGGTGACAAGTTCGCCGTTGCTGTTGAGAAGTGGTTCCTGTTTTGCATGACATGGAGTGTCATGGCTGCGGCGAATGAGGAGGGACGCAAGAAGTTCGACTTCTTCCTACGCGACATTGACTCCGTCTACCCACCTCTCAAAACCGCGTACGATTTCTTCGTCGAGCCTTCAAGTCGCGAGTTCAAGCTCTGGGACGAGAAATTGCCTCCAAACTTCCGCATTGCTCCCAACACACCGTTCCACAAGATCATGGTGCCGACCATCGACACGCTGCGCTACGGATTCTTGCTGCAAACGATGCTGGTGTCTGGAATTCACACGCTACTAGTCGGAGAAACTGGCGTGGGGAAGACGACGGTCATCGAGCGAGAGATCGAAGCCCTCAGCGACGCGTACAACGTGCTGGTGATGAACTTCTCGTCCGCAACATCGTCCGCCACGACCCAGGACATGATTGAAAACGTCATGGAGAAACGCTCACTGAATCGATTCGGTCCCGTCGGAGGCAAGAAGCTGGTCACGTTTATCGACGACATGAACATGCCGACCAAGGACCTGTTCGGATCGCAGCCACCGCTCGAGCTGTTGCGACAGTGGGTCGACTACAGCTGCTGGTATGACCGCAAGAAGCAGACGCTCAAGTACTTCATCGACATGCAGTTCGTCGCTGCGATGGGACCTCCAGGAGGTGGGCGATCCGTCATCAGTTCCCGCTTCCAGAGCCGATTCAACTTGATCAACATGACCAT
>JAIKVH010000798.1:0-12079 GCA_024679275.1 Phytophthora niederhauseri
GTCCTAGGTCTCCGCATCCCGACCTGCATCTTCGCCGACAGCAGATGGAGATAGCCGGCTGCTGGGCGCGCCGGGGCTTTGCCGCGTCCAGTGAGATGGTCTCCGCGTCGTTCGCATGTTACTGCTGCTGTGTGGAACGGGAGACTTGTTTTTTCGTGGCTCACTCGGAATTCCAACCGCCCAACAGCACAGCGCCGCTCGACGCTCGACCTGTACCTCCCCCTCTAGCTAAACAGATCAGACTTCTTCGCTCAGCATGGCTCGCTTCATGACGTACCTTGCGCTCCTGGCCCTCGCCGCCGTGGCTGTGACCAGCCCAGTGTCGGCCATCCCGGACCCGAACGCGGTGGCCGCGGCCGCCAACGCTGAGGCCGCGACGACGCCCGAGGCCGCCGTCAACAACGCCGGCAGCACCGTCACCGGTACCGCCGCCACGCTCACGGAGGCCGACACCTCCAACACAGCCGCCGCCATCTCGGACAGCATCACGAACGTCACGACGGAGACGAGCATCAGCGCCTCGGGCTCGGGCTCGGTCGAGAAGAGCACCAGCAAAGCACCAGCAGCGCCAGCGCGGCCGCGTCGGCATCCGCGTCGGCCTCGGGCTCGTCGGACTCGTCGCACATGACGCCGAGCATCGCGCTGGCCTCGGTGGCCGCCATCGCCATCACCGGACTCTTTATCTAAGCTCACGGCGGCCCCACCCACGACGGAATGGGATCGACGACTTGATGTAGTCTGGTGTAGAGTAAGTAAGTTTCGGGTCGTCCTCAATGCGAGCGTGCCCTCCGCTGGACGACATCTGCCTTAAATAAAAGCACGTACATGGGTTTATAAGTGTTGTGTTTGTCCCCCTTCCTCTCCAGTTTCTTAAAAGCGTGTGGTCGTCTAATGTTACTGTCGGTAGCTTCAGCGGTGTTCTTCAGGTATCTTCGTCACGGCGAGTTTGATTGAGTAGCAAGTCGTTCCCTTCAACGATCCGCCAGTTCCTGATTCACCAGCCGTGGCGTTCTCAGCTCGGGAGGCAGAAGTGTACACGGGGTCATTCGAACTCCTGTAGAGTACCTACCTGCATTGTTGACAAGCACTGTGTGGTACGGTTGAAGGCGAATGATTAACTGAAAATTGAGTTTGATTAATCGGGTGCATCTCGTGCTTCCCCGTTACCGTCTACGGTGTGGAAGTGTACTTCAGGCGTGAGAGCTGCAAGCTTAGGCGAAGTTGAGTGCGAGTCCGGCAACCGCAAGGGCGGCCATGACGAGGCCCGACGACTGGCACGCCGAGGGGGCCGCAGAGGAGCCCGAAGCGGACGTGGAGCCGGAAGCGCTCGCCACGTCGTCGGCGACCGAGCCGACGATGCTGGCCGCGGTGTCGGCCACGCTGCCGGCCGCGTCAAGCAGGCTGCCGGCAGCGTCAGCGGCGCTGGAGACCGCGTCCGCAGTCGTGCCGGTGGCGTTGGCAACGGTGTCGACAGCCGAATCGACAGTCGCGCCGGCAGCGCTCGAGACCGTGTTGACGGCGCTGTTGGCGGCATTCGAGACGGCGCTGGAGGCCGTGTCGACGGCAGCATCGGCCGCGTTGTTGGCCGTGTCGGTGGCGGCGTTGGTCGCAGCGTCCGTGATGCTGTCAACGATGTCGGCGGACGCGACGGCAGCGAGGGCGCAGAAGGCGAGGACGGAGAGGACACGCATCTTGGGCGGGTTGAGTTCTGCTGATACTGCTGCGAGGCTGGGAGCGAAATCGAGAGTGAGCGCCGAGTCGTGAGGGAGAAGAGCCGAACGGCACCACTTGGTGCTGCGACAGAGTGTGCGACTCTCGCTGTACGGACCCGTATGTTCCGGCAATGGATTTTAATCGATGCAGATCATCTGGACAAGCGCTGGCCTTCAGATCTTGAAGCAGTGCAGCGCCTCTGAAGTTCGGTCGCGACTGTGCAAGGCGGACACGGCGTGACTCCGGCGATAACGCCACTTAGGTACTGGAGCCTCAACTCGACAGGCTTGTGAGCAAGCAGCAATGCCACCGCGACGTAGCGAATATGTGTGTAGCAAGGTACCGTGTATCGGCAATCCGTGACGACCACCTAATTCGACTCGAAACTGGATGAAAGGGGCAGCCACGTTCATTCAATTTGTCTAACTAACCGAACCATTATCGATCTGCAGGTTGCAGCTGTGAGAGTCCGCACCAGTGGTTTATAGCATGTTCGCGGCGAGGCCAACGGCAGCCAGAAGCGCTGTGGCAGTCAGCGCCGCTGTCTGCGCCGATGATACGTCGTCAACGATTGAACCCGTGGCGCTTGCGACCGTGTCGTAGGCGTCTTCGGCGGTATCCCCTACCGTGTCCGCGGCGTCGCCTACCCAGCTCGAGGTTGTGTTGTAGGCGTCTTCCGCTGTGTCTTTCACGGTGTCGGCAGCTCCGTTGACCCAGCTAGCGGTCGAGTCGTAAGCGTCTCCGACTGCGTCAACGGCGTCGTCAATCACGTTGGCTGAAGTGATGGAGACCACAGCGACGACAGTGAGGGCTAGGAGCGTGAAGGAACCAATGCGAGCCATGTTCTTCGTTTGGAGGAGGAGGGGTTGTTGATGCTTGGAGGCGAAAGTGAGAATGAGGAGGCGCAAACGCTTGTCTCGCTGTTCATTAGTCTAAGTTGCTCGCTATCTACCTACACGTTTGATGTCAGTACAGGACAGGTTACACAGGCTTACATACAAGACCGCGTTGCCGAAAAGGAAGCAATCAACACGTAAAATCCAAGCACAAGGGTGATCACATTTTAATCAAGGACTGAAAAAGGAAGCAATCAACACGTAAAATCCAAGCACAAGGGTGATCACATTTTAATCAAGGACTGCAACGCAAAAAATAAATAAATATTTTTTTTGCGTAATAATCCAGTCGTAGGGCTACTAGCACCAAACACGATATCTTCGGCGCAGTTTGCAGTGCAATACGGGACGCCTTCGCATCTAGATGCGCTCGATCTCGTTTCTCTCCGCACCGCGCTCTCTGACAGCAAAATGGGGCCAGAAGCGCTTCGCTACTGTACATACTTGCTGTCGCGCAGCCTCAGCCTCTTTGTCACATTGGGATTCTCTCGTCCTGCTTCGAACCCGGTATCCATGCACTCCACCGTCCTCTTCGTCTCCGCGGCCGCGCTGCTGTCTGCTGCGGCCCCCGTCAACGCGTTTGAAACTTGCAGTGATACGGACAACCAGAAGTTAATCGACCTGTACTCGGCAGCAGCCGAGACCAGTGCCTGCGCGCCGTACTCGACGTTCATGCCGATCGGAACAGCAGCGATCTACTGGCCGTGCGACGCCACCGATTGCCAAGAAGTCATGGAGCAAGTCGCGTCGGACATGCCCGACTGCTGGTACATGGGCAACAACCAGAAGGAGACGCTGCAGGAGGCGGTTGACCGCTGCGCTGGCGAGACACCGGACTGGACGACATCAGGAAGCTCAAACGGTCGAGACGACTCAGCACCGACGTCCGAGCCGTTCTCCAACCCCTCCTCGGAGGCGACGGATGACGAGGATACGACTACGGTCCCAGAACCCGAGCAAGAAAGCACGGGATCAACTGCAACTCCGGACGCAACCGCAGCAACGACGCCAGTCGGAGATTCGGCGACAACTTCAACTGCATCAACGCTCGTTGGTGCTGCATTGTGGTGGGGTTTGATTGGAATGGTGGTGCACGCTTGATGCTGTAGTTGAGGGGACGCCTCCGCGTAGTGTGTTTCTGAATCACTGTTTCAGAATACTGTCTGTCGTACGCCCCAATCCATAGCTACGTTTTGTATTTGGCAATGAGAAATCTTCGTTCACAGACTTTATGCTCCCATCGTCATAGCCCAACGCTCACGGCAGCTGCAAGGCAGTTGCGGGAACACTTCTAGCTCACCAACAATCCTGGCCAGCCTCAGATCGAGAGAAATTTGTGGCTCTACAGACCACTTCAACTTACCTAAAAAGGTTCGTAGAGTGCCTCACATTGCTCGTAATCGAAAATCCGGTCAAGATGTACGCAACGGTTCAGGAGAATAGCGTCACACAGGCTTGTAGTCGATGTACTGTAGCTGGTTGGACATGAACAATCCAAAAAGAAGGCGAATCCATGTTTACTGCCCGCAGCGATACCTTCTCGATCGTCCATGAGGGTCAATGTGGTGCTCGCATCTTGATTATCTCCAGTGGCGTGTTCTGTCCACCACGGTAAACCCTCAGTACCTCACAATGTATTCACCGAAGCAATTGCTGAGGCCAAGACGGAAACCAGATTGGTGCTTGAGCGCGTACTGCTACCTACCTTTTGAGCAGCGTGAGACGGCTCGAGCTTGCAAACTCCTCATTCCTCATTTTGCTCTAAAGCGACAACAACTACAAATCCACCCGTCCAAAGACGCCATCTACGACTGCCATGGCTCGCATCACCTCGTACCGAACTCTTGCGGCGCTCGCTGTCATTATTGCTACGGCCTCACCTGCGACTGCCAACATCATCGATGACGCCACCGATGCGGCTGAAGACGCCGCCAACGCGATCGCCAGTGCTGCCCAAGACGCTGCCGACGCAGCCGGAAGCTGGATCGACAACGCCGCCAGCAACGTCGAGGAGTTCTACCACGACGCCGCCAGTGCTGCGGAAGACGCCTACGAGGCCGCGGCCAGCGCGGCCAAGGAAGCGTGCAACAACTTCAACGCTGAGCACAGCGCGTCGCTCGACTGCACCGAGTCCACGGCAAGCGCGGCTGCGGATGCCGCCGCCAGTGCTGCCGAGGAAGCCTGCGCGGGTTACAACAACGCCACCGACAGCTCGCTTGACTGCGCGCAAGCGGCCGCCAGCGCCGCACTGGAGGCTTGCTACAGCTACAACAACGCCACCGACAGCTCGTACGACTGCTCCACGATCAATGCGTCTTCCCCGACCACGAACTCGACGAACAGCCCTGCCGGCAGCACGGCCTCAAGCACAACGAGTGCACCGGCAACGAACGCGGCCAGCGGTTCTGCGGACGGAATCTCGACCACATCCTCGGCCCCCACGCTCTCCACGCCCGGCTTCTCGGCTGCGTGCGTCACTGCGATCACGCTCGTGGGGCTGCTCGCAAACTTTGTGTAAGGAGTTCGGTCGACGCCCAGGGCACCTTCACCTTGCACTATCTCTTTAACTGCTACAGCAAATACACCAACGCCGTTTAGTGATATGCTGTTTCAGTGTGCCCTGGCTTCGGTGTGAAGGTGTCGACTGTACTGTTGGTGTTGCTGTGTTGTGTGGCATGTTGAAGTGGTGGTTGCAACTTTTGTCAAAAGCCCGGTGGACCCTCTCGACTGATTGGTCCAGGAAGAGGCACAAGCGCGCACAATTGGACGAACGTCGCTTGAAAGCGCCACTCGTTGACGCGAGCCACGTTGTCCTCGCTATGGAATGGTCATTTTCAGAAAATTTCGTTTCAAACTGATAAAAACGTCAGATACGCTTTTTTACCGTTATATACGCTTTTATATTGTAAGATTCGATTTTGTTGCGGTTGGATTCCTGTTGAAGTTCTCACGGCGGCGACTTACTCCAGATAGCACACATGATTTTTCTTTACACTTCTTATGCATCCTCGAACAACCGCACACCATTTTGCGTCCGAGCAACCCGACGGCATCCTTTTGTTGAACAAGGCACATGAAGACTGACTTGAAAGGCTAAAAGTTGATGAACAAGAGATTTAACAGCATCCATGCCGCAGCTAACAGTGCCACGGCATCTTTTGGGCGATCACCCTTCAGCATGATAGCAATGAGCAAGCCGGCGGTCACCCACCATGCATCCTAAGTGTGCCCATGCCCTTTTCAGGGTCTCATCAACTTCAACTTACGCCAATTTCTAATGGTTAGAAAACCCTTTAGGTCATTTCAAACTGATAAAAACGGTCATTAATCAGTTTGATTCGAATCAAATAACAAACTGACCCATCCATAGTCCTCGCGGACCAAGGCGCGCCGCTACGCTTGCCGAGCGGAATGAACACAGCAAAGCGCACCGATAAATGGCTTTTTCCAGGACGCAGCTGGCGGCCAGAAACCCAGCCGAGGCAAAGCTTTGGGCTCGTGAGGACTGGTATCCTCTACATATCTGCTTAATATAATACCTCTGAACATGATATCACGTCAGCCTCCACTCTTCATCATCCAATCACTGTCTCTGAATTCCCACCATCTCACCCTTTATACTGCTGTACCTGCACTATACAATACCCCAATATACGCAAAAAATGCGTTGCCACAGGTTTATCCGACTTTTTTCTGTTCGAGCTGACTATCTGACAATCGGAGGCACATCCGCTTCGGAGCAGCATGAGCGAGCGGAAGCAGCACATTCGGATTCCTCGGCGCCACAGAGGAATCGCTCGCGTCCCAGCTTACAATTCATTCCCCGAGAAACTGAGTTCCTCTACAGTCACGCCATGGTCCGCCTCCTCGCCCTCACCTCGCTGCTCATGGTCGCCGTCGTGAGCATTTCGCCCGCTGCCGCCATTCCCGACCCCATGGCGGTCGCCGCCAAAGCCACCACCGTCGCCATGGACACGTCCAGCGGAGCCGCCGACCTCGTGAAGGCCGCTGCCAAGCTCAACACCAGCGACACCAGCCAGATCAAGCCCCCGCCGAAGCTCCTCCTCTAAGTCGGATACTTTCAAGGAACGACTTCGAGACCCCCCCCCCCCTACCCCAGACCGAGTGACGTCTTGTTCGAACCTCGGTATGCGCTTCTGTTTTGTGTCTTAAGTAGAGATTTTAAGCGACCGCTAATGCATGTCTGCAAACAAGTCAAGTCAAGTGTGTGCTACTTCATCGTTGATCAGAGCGGTTATCGTCCATTCCCGCATAATTCACTGCTTGGGTGCGAAGAAGTCTTGCATAGTGCGTTGATGCAGCTCCTTCTTCATGGTCTTGGGCTTCTTTTTCAATACCTCCGAGGGTTCCGCCACCTCAGCTTGGTCTTCACTTCGAGGAGGGGTAGATACCGGGCTCTGTTTGGACTCTGACGACGCCAGACTCGTGTGAGTCTGAGGCAACTTCTCTGGCTGCTGCTTGGTTTCTGCGTCGCCGTCTTGCCCCACCTGTAGTTGGAGCGCTGACAAAGCTCGTTCCAGCGAAGTAACGGCTCGAGCCAATACGCTCCGTTCGCCTCGCATTCCGCGACCAACGCTCAATTCGTCGAAAAGAAACTTGGCCAACCACTGCGCGAGTCCTCCGCTCTGACGGTCCCATTCACGCGCTTTCGGGTTGGTTGCGAGCGTTAGCAGCGGATTCACTTTGTTTTGTAGGTCCAGATCTCTCTCGAAGAGCACGTAGACCAACTCGCGATGCCGAAGCGAGGCTGCGAGCCACTGAATCAGGAACTTCAGCTCGCGATCGCCTTGAAACACGCCGCAGCCCCAATTTCCTGTAGCCACAGGCCAGCACTGTTCGCCGTCGTGGGCGTCAGGGTAGGCAAACCCTGCGTATGCCTTCACCAGATCACGCCATACGTGTGCACGCGTGTACTGCCGTTCCACTCGAGCAGAGCCGTAGTCCGTCGCGTCAATTCCAACGATCACGCACTCGCGGCGAAGACGTCCGTCAGCCTGAGCTATCAAGCGAGTCGTATCTTGAAGATTACCACCAAACACGAATGACCCGCCGTAGCCTTGGTACGCGCTGTAGCGCTCTGTTCCATGGATCACAAATGCTTCGTGGGGCTCCAGCTTGGCAAAAATGAGGCACGACACGAGCAGCTCGGGCGATAATAGGAACCGAATTTCCTCCTGAACGCACCCAGAGTTGAGCACGCCACCGCCGGCAAATTTGTTGGCAAAGTCAATCTGTAAATGCTTGTCCAGATCTTCAATCAAGGTGTCCGATACACACCTTGCAGCGTGCATGCGTGGACGCGTATATACATCATCACGCGCTTCTTGAACGGGTTCATCAACGTTAGACGTGGTTGCTATGATTTCGAGGAGCTGTTGGGCCGTTTGCTCCGATCGATTCCGCCCTTTAGCGTCAGGAACGTGCACACCTACGCGAGTAAAATCAACGACTTCTGCAGAGAGAGCCGCCGGATCCGAAGTTATTCGAGGCACCACCCGCAAGAAATACTGCACAATACACCGTAATTTCTGAGCCTTGAGCACGACCATCTTGCCCATATTGCCAGGAGCCGAAAACATTCGAACCGCTGTAAAGTACGGGAATTGGATAATATCGTCGTCGTCGTTGCCGCGCCGTCCCGCTTTCCGACTCGGAGGACTGAGCTCAGGTCGGACTTGCTTGACGATGTCTTGGTCCGGAAAGATTCCAAAGAAGCAGCCGCACACCAGCGTCAGCACTTCCAGTTTGGTGAACGTGTGGGTTTGCGTCACTACCCGAGTCTTCTTCATTGAGCCATCGCCAGAATTTACCTTCACTTCGTCACCACCTTCCAATGGTGTCAACAGTGGCGGTGGCGTCGCGAACATCTGCGGCATGTCCAGCACCAGTCGCACCATTTCCGGCAGCACGTCACTGAAGAACGCGGTTCTCTCCTCCCTCGTCAGCAGCTACAGTGCAACACAAAACAAATAAAAATAAATAAATACATTCCACTTCTGATCTTCCCGTCTCACAGAGTCTCGCACCTCGTTCATCGCGTAAGGCGGTGGCGTCGCGAACATCTGCGGCATGTCCAGCACCAGTCGCACCATTTCCGGCAGCACGCCACTGAAGAACGCGGTCCTCTCCTCCCTCGTCAGCAGCTACAGTGCAACACAAAACAAATAAAAATAAATAAATAAATATATTCCCTTTCTGATCTTCCCGTCTCACAGAGTCTCGCACCTCGTTCATCGCGTACTCCAAGCAATTGAATCGGCGTCGAGGGTCCGACAGCGTCAGCCTGCCACATAACCAACCAGACACAGCGCAACAATCACTCTTTTGTCCCGCACCACTTCATCCAGGTACCAGGCCCGTACAGTTGCAGTCTGGCTGCGAGTTCGTGGACGTCTCGTATCGGCGGCGCCAGGAAGGCTGCGAAGTAGGGCCAGAGCGGCACTTCGTCTCTGAAGAGGCAGCTGGGCGAGCAGGGCAGCTGCATCCTGTGCTCTGCAGTAGCTGTGGGCGTCTCCATATTGACGTCGCCGTCGCAGTCGACCTGCTCCTGCGCTGTTGCGTCCTGGTAGTCCCTCGGGTACTGCAGCCACAGGCCCGCGGGTCTGGGCGGCGGCTCGAAGAACGGGTGACTGTCGGGCCGCAGCCAGCGCCCGAGCCGCAGCGTCTCCTGCAGCCAGAAGCGCGTCACGGGCCGCAGCAGCGCGTCGGTGGCGGCAGGCGCGCAGTCCGCCCAGTAGCTCGTGATCACGTGCACGACGTCCGGTTTGCTGCTGCTGGCGGCGTCGTAGAGCGCGCCATCGTGGCTCAGCAGCAAACTCTCCAGCTCGCGGCGAAGCTCGCGGCGCTCGCGCGGCGGCACGCAGTGGAAGGAGAAGACGGCGCCGCCCAGGGAGAAGCCGCGCGACATACTTAATCGGCAGGATCACTTTTGATGTCACTACGGCAAATGGAGAAATGTAATTCGTGTAAACTATAGGGTCGGAAATGTAATTTAGGGGTTGTTGATGCTATCAGAAACACCTTTAAATTTTGACGAGGAGATTTTCAGACTTTACTTAAGTAGGTGTCTAGAGGTGGAAATACTGGGAACTTGTCAGGAGAATGAAGGTCTGATGACGCATCGATTATTTAGTGTTGCGCACACAAAATGCATGCTGCTAGGAGAATGAAGGTCTGATGACGCATCGATTATTTAGTGTTGCGCACACAAAATGCATGCTGCTGCGTCGCGCTTGACCGCACTTGGTCCTTCCTGCTGGTCGTGACAACCACCGCACACTAGCGAAAACAGCGGTATCAGGTCTCTGCAGCCATGGACATCGACGTGCTGGAGGCGCCGCTGCACGCGGTCCCTCTCTGGACGGAGGACGAGGTGGCCTTCGTGTCCGCGCTGCTGTCGGACGCGCCCGACGTGCTGAGCGACGAGCAGAGCTCCCCGAGTCCGCCGGCGTCCGTGGCCGACGAGAACGACGCGCCCAACGTCTGCGCCGCCACTGGCAGCCACTCCGCAGCGCGCGCGAGCGTCAAGAAAGCGACAAAGAAGAAGACCAAGCTGTCGCCCGAGGAGCGCGCGGCCGCGAGACGCGCCAGCCACCGCGAGACCATGCGCAGGTCCAGGCAGAGGTTCCGCGACCAAATCGCCGCCATGATGCGCACGGTGCAGGAGCTCGAGAGTGTCAAGGCGCAGGCGCTCGAGCAGCAGCTGCAGCGCCCGGGCGGCGGACTGCAGGGCCAAGTGGCCCATTTGGAGCGGCAGAGGCAGCAGCTGCTGGACGAGAACGACGCGCTGCACGCGCAGTTGGTGGACTCGCTGCTGGCCATCACGCGCGCGCACCCGAACAACTTTGAGCACGACCAGGTGCAGCGTCGAGTGGCGGGGCAGGCTGGAGAGAAGCAGGGGGACGATGGGGCGGACTTCTACGTCATGAACACTGGCAATGGGGCACTGGTGAAGAGGGACCCCGTGACGCTCTGCGACTTTGTCACTTGGGACGTCAGCACCATTGGCCACTGCTTGCAACTCGTGCGAGACGCGACGACCGAGATCGCCAGGTTTTACACGGCCGTGACCAAGGGGAAGCCTGAGAGGGAAATTGCGGCAGATATGATGGGGTGGAGGCAACTGCGACGCGCGCTCGTGAAGCAACATACGTGCGTCGAGTTTGCCTTCGACAAGACTTTTGCTGGGTACTCACCCGGCCAATTATTCCACAAGACGTGGGCGTTCTGCAGAAACCAGCGGCAGTTTGCTACCATGGTGGAGCCGGTGCTGCATGCGCTGCAGCTCGAAGTGCTGCACCAGATCAACGACGACATTGTCGTGGTGCGCCGGATGCAGCAGGAGTTGAGCCCCGAGGGCGAAAAGCAGACGCCGACCAAGTACCGCAGCATTTACCTGCTGTATCGCATGACGTCTCCCGCTGGGCTCTTCGTGGTGCTTCAGTCGGTGAACCCATCGTTCACTCGGCGCTGTGGTTGTGCCAATAATCTCTGGTTCGAATCGTTCATGTGGTTTGGATTCTCAGCAAGTGATAAGGGAAACGCGGGCTGCCACGTCCGATTTGGAGGTTCTTTGGATGGGCATTCGGAGGAGTTTGCGCGACGCTGGCAACGAGAGATTTTCTTCATGCTACTGCGCTGGAGTCTCCCGCTGGGCTCTTCGTGGTGCTTCAGTCGGTGAACCCATCGTTCACTCGGCGCTGTGGCTGTGCCAATAATCTCTGGTTCGAATCGTTCATGTGGTTTGGATTCTCAGCAAGTGATAAAGGAAACGCGGGCTGCCACGTCCGATTTGGAGGTTCTTTGGATGGACATTCGGAGGAGTTTGCGCGACGCTGGCAACGAGAGATTTTCTTCCTGCTACTGCGCTGGGAAGCGCACAACGTCGCTCCGGTTGTGTTACTGCCTCAATCCGACTCGGCATGAGGTGGAGCGAGATGACTTTATTAGCCGAAACTTTGTGGAGTGGCTGATAAGGGGGATTACAACCTGGCTAAGTTGTTGGGCACTTGGTTCAGCTTGTTTAGCGTGCTAACCCCCAAGACAACGGACGAAGGGTAGACAAGTAAGTATTCGCAGCAACAGTCTGCTGGTCGAAAATGGCACCTCCTTCAACTGGAAATTCCACAAAAGTTTCAAGTGCAGTCAAAACGGGTAACCAGATCTTTCGTGGCTAAAGTCTCCGTACCCTTTTTCACCAGCGCGTGTATCTCCTACACCATTTTGCGTATGTCCTTCAAGTTGTCCCTTAGAACTCGGTATCGTGACTTACTCCGTCGTTTTCCTAGCGCTGCAGCAAGAAGGGGGCAACGGCCAACGTTTCCCAACGAATGGCGAGGAAAAGGAGCTCCTTGAGTCGCGAGGACGCCAAGTCTTCGCTAACACACGAGTTCGTGCCTCCGAATTCCGTCACAGTAGTGACTTCCTGGCCGGCGACGGGTTGAGCAGGA
>JAIKVH010000799.1:0-12069 GCA_024679275.1 Phytophthora niederhauseri
CCCTTTGTATACTAATGTATACCAATGTACCCTAAAATTGGTACTTGTGCTTGATGCCCTGCACGAGGCCGTTGAAGTACTCGCTGGTGAGCTTCTTGCCGGTGGGGAAGTACCACGACCTCCATAGACATTCATCTAGGTAGCTCGGAACCAGATTCTTGCGCACGCCTCTCTCGCTCTTCATCCTGGCCTTGATCTTCACTTCCCACACACCTTCGATCCTGTTGGTGTGCGCACCCGTCGTGGGATCAACAAAGTTCTTGCTGTGGTTCACCCACTGATGGGAGTACCGCATCCCAGCAAGAGCTCTGTTGTTCTCCAGGGTGTGAAGCGTGCCTCTCCGAGCACCACGCTGGACTTCAGTCACGTACGACTTGAACATGTCGGACATAATGAGAGTACTAACGAGACATTGATACATATTAGCCAGAATTTGCAATCGTTGATACAATATCGTTAAACGTACCCAGGCTTGATGTGCGCCTTGATGCTGCGCGACAGGTTGGCCTTTGTACGATCATCGTACACGACCTTGGCGAACCACTTCTTCGTGGTTCGGTCCACACCGCCGAAAACCCAGTAGTCCGGGTGCCTCGTGCCCCGGTTGTACTTCTGCTTTTTCTTTAGACTTGTTTCATCTATTTCCACGACGTGTCCTTCTCCTCCTACCTGCAGTACAAAAGTCGTCAGATAATTAACATAATACAACGAGACTTAAGTATAAATACCTTCATTTCGCAGCGGAGCATCTCTGCGCTGCAGATATCGCGTGCGTACTGATACCACTGCCCCGCCGTTTTGCGGTGAAGCTGTACGTGCTGCGCGGCCTCCGTCACGTGGGTGCCGGATGCCCAGAAGAAGAGGATCTTGATCAGCTTCGACAGCGGCGCGCTGGAGCGAGCAAAAAAGCTCTGAGAGCGGATCGTTCTCTCCGTGCGACAGGTGGCGCGGTTGCATCGCCAGCGTGCGCCGCTGCGCTGCATGGCGCCCCCGCACTTACCGCAGTCAGCCGTGGACGCCAGCAAGCCGACCTTCATGGCCCACGCAATCGCCCCCTCCTCGGAGGAGCAAGCGAGCATGACCTCGGCGAAGGAGTACGTGTCGGCGTCCGCCACGACGTCGTACTCGACAGACGCCATGGCGTTTGAGCAGTTGGAGGGTTCTTTTGAAATGAACGGTTCACGTCTTCACGTCTAGCAGAGAGTCAGTTTACATGTCTATGTGTATTCCGGATATTTTTGGATTGTATACACTTGCGGGGGTTGTTTACCCAAGTGCCTCCTCGTACAACTACCCGTACGCGTCAAACAGCACTCCGACTGTCCCCAGATCCCGTGCGTGACGCTTCTGAAACACCCCCGGACCTCAGTGTCCGCCGTTGCTTCCACCCACGTCGTACACCGCCTGGAACCCACTCGTCGCACCGTTCGCTGCCGCACTCGTAGCCCAAAGTAGCGTCTCCGCCACTCCACTCGCTCTCTCTCTCGCTTCTCGAACCGGGGAGCTCTCTCTCCGACTTCGCGAATTCTCAACCGCTTGCGCCTCACTGCGCAGATTCTCAAGGGCTTGCGCCTCACTGCGCAGATCCCAAAGTGAGCCTTCTCTTCGACTCGTTCACTGGATTCTCAACGCCGTCTCTCTCACTCACCGCACGTTTACGAAACAGACCGCCTGGCGGTACTTCAACGCGCTCGGCCGCACGTCGGTCGTCCCTCTCCACCAATTGGCACCCTCCGCTCGTGCAGCTCGCACGTCTGCCTCTCGTCAATGTTCCCGCAACACATCCACTGCGAACTCGCTCTCTGCTCGCCACGCTCATCCCACTCGCAGTGCTTGTCGCACTCATCCCACTCGCAGCGCTCGTCGCACTCGTCGCGCTCGGCGTGCTCGTCGGACTCGTCGTGCCCGTCCAACTCGCCGCACTTGTAGCGTCCGTTCAACGTGTCGCGCCCTTTCAACGCGTCGCGCACGTCAACCTCGTCACACGCGTCAAAATCGTTACCTCCGTTACACTCGTCGCACCCTTTGCGCGCGTCACGCTCCTTGCGCCCGCCACAACCATCACGCTCGGCGCGTCCATTTCGAACATCTGCCTGCCAGAGGCCTGCCCGCCGATCCCCACTGTTACAGTTGTATCGCCGACATTAGCACTGGAGCATCGAGTCTGCGAGTATGCCGTCACGATCAGGTAGGGTTTGTCACCGAGCTAGCCCGCGATGTAGTCCGAGGATACCGAGTTGGTTGTGCAGTCGGCACTGGCACCCGATGAGCAGCCAAAGTACGGATTTGAGCATGATGTCGAAGTTAACACCAGCTTTGAAGCACTTCCTGCGCAGCTCGAGCTCGCGTAGGTACCCGTGACGGACACTTGTTTAGTGGGTAGCGTTCCACCATGATAGTACTTGGCGGCGTTATTAACGCAGTTCGTGTCCAAATCAGCAGCGGCCACAGAGATATCGTTGTTGCCGGTGTCGTGAACTCTGCAGGCAGTGTCTGTGAACATGACGACGGTCAAGGGGTCGCCAGGCAACACCTTGAAGCTCTTCGATCCGTACACGTAGCAGCTACCATCGGCAGCGTAAGCGTTGATGTCGCCAAGGTTGGCACTGGTGCTGCCGGTGCCCGTGTACGCCTCAGCAAGCAGGTAGGGCGTATCGCTGAAGGCACTAGCAGCATAGTCCGAGTATGCCTGCGTGGTTGTGCAGTCTTTGCTACTTCCGGCCGTGCACGTTTGAGACGATTCGTCGCAAGTATTCGACACGACAGCAGAGAAGGTCAGCTTCGAGGCGCTCGCGGCACAGGTTGCACTCGCGTAGACTCCCACGACATCCAGACCGGTCGGCCAGTTGCCAGTCGTGTACTTGGTGCTGGTTGTGGATCCAGCAACGCAGGCAACCGCAATGTTTGCGCTCGTCGCCGTGATCACTGGTGTTGACGAGTCGGCTTTATCATCTCCGCATGTGCTGTCTGTGTACGTCGTGATTGTCGTGGCGAGGCCCCCCGCCCCGCCACAACCTTGGAATACTTGGCTCCGATCGCGTAGCACCCCCCGTCAGCAGCATACGCCTTGACTGACGTTACCGTCCCACACGCAGTACCCGAGAACTGAGCCACTGTCAAGTACGGCGTCTTTGCAAACGCCGTGGCGATGGCGTCGCCGTACGTTGAGGTAGTCGTGCAAATTGTAGTGGCCTTGGTCGTGCACGTCGTGGGGTTGAGCGTATCAGTGCAGGACGCATCCAAGGCGACAGAAACCAACGAAGGCGCACGGGTACAACCGGCGTCGGTGAACGTGGTGGTGGCCATCATTTCGCCAGCGCCCGCGGCCAGCCCACTTGCTAGAAGAAGGCCCGCCGCGACGCAGATGCCCCGGCTTTGAAGAGGCGTCATTGACTTGTCGAATTGCTCGCCAGGAGAGAGGTGGGGTTGTCTTCAAGTGCTCGGAACTCGGGAAATCGCAGACTGATCGAGCATGGAGCTCATATGGACGGCCCCCGCCGTTGCCCAGCGGTCGCGGGCCTCAACCCGCAACTAGCAACCGCTGTGGGCGATATGAATAGTAACACCTCGCCACCTGAAGAGGCCTGGGAAGCCGCACCCATTCATATTTTTGCACGGTTAGCACTGCTATTTCGGCCCGGTTGCCGCTTGAAGGGGTCGTTTCGGCGGCGACCCCT
Source organism: Phytophthora niederhauseri (assembly GCA_024679275.1). Taxonomy (NCBI): domain Eukaryota; phylum Oomycota; class Peronosporomycetes; order Peronosporales; family Peronosporaceae; genus Phytophthora; species Phytophthora niederhauseri. Next base: position 3,678 of record JAIKVH010000799.1, read on the forward strand.
GCTGAAGGGCCGCAACCGTCCGTCCACGGATAGCAACGGACAGTCTGTTTTTGCGCAACTTAAGCCGAGTTTCCAGGATTCAGCCGAAAGATCGCACATTGCTACGGGTATATTCATTCGTCTACGCCTTGTGGCAACATCGCACTTATCGGTAAGACATGGAAATTTTGCAGCGTGCTTTTTGTTGCGAATCATAGTGCACGACATCGACAGACGTCTTGCATTGCGTTTGCAACTGTTTCCTCGCTTAAGTCTTGCGACGTCTTCACGTGACTTGGCGACGGACAGTAAGGAACAACAATAAAACCAACGAGGAGCTACGTCTCTTGCTCATCGCGATGCTAACTGTGCAGACACCTAGGGATGCACACACCAGGACAGCTGTAGCTATGCTCGAAACGAGTCGTCACTAAACGGCTAACGAGATGCGCAACTAATCTATATTTCCCACAAATTCGCTTTTTAGCTGACACAACCCGCTAACCATGTAATTTTGATTCCGTTAAATTGCTCTGATATTACATTTCACCTATCAATCTATTGTTCTAGCTCTCGGCCTTGGTCGTGGTAGCACAATGGATGCCTGCCGAATATATATTAAACAGGCGCCTCATCTGCAGCAGATATGCCGGTCATAAAAAGATATATGTCGATTTATCACTCAAAAGCTACGACACAAATAGCTTATCGCTGCCCTTTGCGTCCCATTAGTTCTGTCCTAAATCAAGTGGCCGCACGGGCGGCCAGCTCGGTGCGTACCCGACACTTTGCTTCGGACACCAGAGCGGCCCCACTCCCACCGCACTTCTTTTAATTTTCTCAGTGTTAAATGTGCGCGCGTCGAGCGCAAGTGTGAGCCTTAGAGTACTGTAGCAATGGAGAGCGAGGACACGGACGTCCTGCTCGTGATGAACAACGCCATCCTCAAGCAGGGAAGGGCGCTGAGCGACGTGCGGCGCGATATCTACAGCATGAGGTGTGGCGTGGGGCCGTACGGAGCCGCCGCTATCTAACCGCGCAGTGCCTGGAGGCACCATGCAACTCGGCGTGGATGCTGCTGTACAAGTCCTACAGCGATATTAACTTTCTCAATGCAACAAGTCTCACGAGGTACATGTATTGATTCAACGGATTTATTTGAAGCTATATCTAAACTGTGCTCATGTGTTGCAGACCCGCCTTCCAGCAGTCGCTGCGTAGGTTCATCCGGTTCTATCACACCTCTAAGTCGACGTCGCGCGGCCGCCCACCCAAGCTCCGTTATCACCACCAGGTGTTGGGCCTCGTGCTTTCGTTCTACGTCGGCTCTATGGAGCGGAGCTTTCTGTGTATGCTGTTCGGCGTGCCGCCCAGCACACTATCGCGCATCCTAAGCCGTGCAGAAGAGTCCTTGACCAAGGCCATTGATTGGTACGCCCCCGCGTGCATCTCATGGCCGACTCCGACGCGCCAAGTAGAGCTAGCTAAGCTTGTTAAAGCCCACGAGCCCTTGCTATAGCACACCTTCGCTTTATCGACGGCAAGAACTTCAGGGTGCGTACATTGTTGCGTACATGTATTCAATACTTCGATACAACAGTAGATCTAACTACCTTTGTGGTTATGTGATGCAGGTGCTGCAACCTTCCAAAGCAGATCTACAAAATGCAAGGTGGCTTCACTCTGTCGTCGTGACAGGCACCACTTGCTTTGCGGCGGATGGGTGCATCATCTGGAGCCGCCACAACTGCCTGAGGTCGTGGAACGACTCCGACATGTCGCTGGACTTCCGCATGAAGATCTTAGTCCCTAAGTACTGACCGGACACGAGGATGAACGTCACGACCCTGCATTCCCGTGCTCGACGGCGATGTCTGGTCGCATCTTCACACCACTGAAAGACGGAGATATCGACCGCATTCTGCCCTCACTGAGGTCCTCTGCACGCACCCCCACAACGCCATCGCGTCGGTCCGTCAGGCGGCCGAGTGGGGCATGGGAAGCGTGCAGAAGGTCTACAGTAGGCTCAACTTACTGCTGCCGTACGACCCCCAGCTTCGAGGCCTCCGCCTCAATAATTTGTTCCGCATGACCAACTTCAGGGTTCGCAGGGCGGGGATCTCCCAGATTCGCACGACATTTGCGGGCGAGATGGAAGTGCCGACGCAACTATTCTAAGTGGGTAGCGCTATCTTAGCAACTGTGCGTTTGGGAGTGTAGCTCAATATGTTTTGTGTGTCTAAAATGCCTTGTTGCTATTAAGCTGTTGCTAATTGGTTCTTGTACTTGCATGGAGAACACTTTCATGACTTACACTTTTCATTCTTGATTGACAGCCCTTGCTATGGTTGATGGCACTTTCAACTTGGTAGAAGTTAGATATAGTTGAGATATGATAGGGACAGTATCCTCGATGACGTTGAACATTCAAAGTTGTTGATTCGGGTTATTTGTAAGTATGTATAACGCTGCTACTACATGAAAGCACCTCACGTCAAGGTGCTGGGCCAACAACTACGTCCCTTTGTTCCTCTCCTCCGTCCATCTCGTCTTACGAGCTCTTCTTGATCGCGTTGATCAACATGACCAACTCCTGCTTCTGCGCGCGTGCTTCAGCACGGTCGCGATGCTCGCGCTCCTCTCTCTCGAGCTTCTCCTGGCGTTGGCGCTCCGCCAATTCGGCCTTGTCAGCGAGGTAACGAGCCTCTCGAGCGGCGATGTCCTTGCGGCGACGCTTCTCCTCCCCCACGCGCCGTTCTTCGGCTTTGCGCTCGTTTTCTTCGCGAAGGAGGAGGATGGTATCGAGAAGGCTCCCACCCATGCTGCTTGCAGCGCCCTCGACGAATCTGGCTAGCTTCGTCTTTAGTGCCTTGGTCAGCGACAGCAGCGTGACGAACTTGGCGGCCTTGGTTAGCGGCATCAGCACCGTGACGATCTTGGAGGCCTTGGTCAGCGACAGCAGTGCCACGGTGAACTTGGCGCTCTTGGTCGCCGGCAGCGACATGACGTTCTTCGCTACCTTGGGCGATGGAGAGGCGTGACGAACGCGGAGTCCTTGGTCGGTGGCAGCGGCGTGATGGCGACTTTGGGCGGCGGCGATGGCACGATCATGACGGTCTTGGTCAGCGGCGGCGGGGCGATGCGCGTTGTGCGGCGTCGATCGCTGGCGCGCATACAGAGCGGCGGCTTGTCGACGTTCTTGTTGCCCTTGGCGGGGTAGGCGAGCTTGCTCGTCTTCGTGCGCGCTGACGACCGTGGCGGCGTCTCAAGAAACACGGGCGAGGAGGTTGTCAGGCTGGGGCACGCGCATGCAGCCGGTCGAGGCGGCGTCTCCGGGGTTGGACTCGGCGGCGGGGTCGTAACGCTTGGAGCGGTGCTTGGTCTTCTCGGGGGACAGCCACGGAGGCGTCGCTGTGCCCGTTGCGCTCGATGCGACGTCGGCGCTGCTGAGGCATCCTTGCTCGGTAGCCGCCTGCAGCACGTTCGGCGGCGTATTCTCGTCTCTGGAGCTGTCATCAATGCAGCGCAGTCTCCGGTGGATGGAAGAGTGCGTCAGGTGGACCATCCTCCTGCTCCAGGACACCACGTTCGCCGCTTACCATCAGAATCCGCCACAGAGAGGAGTCGTACATACCTTCACGTTCGCACTTGCTGAAGGCTTTGGTGGCTTCGCACCTTCAGAGGCGAAATCGATAGTGAGCGCAACGTCAAGTTGTCGTCAAATGAGATATGCAGGACGATAAGTCGCCAGAGTGATGGTCAACATAAACTATACAAATAGCAAGATAAAATTTAAGATTGACAGGTAGTGAGATTCACTCATCACCAAAGGAAGACAAACACACTTAGCGTTCGTTGGGAGAACCCCAACGGGACTTGCTGCAAGAGAGACTTCGGCACTTTCGTAACGAAGCTCCTCGCAGCTCAACCCTTGTTGTATTAGGCTAGAGCTGCCAACCATCTAGACTGGTCTACCATCCCAGAGGTTATCATCCACAGCTGCACATAACACTGTCTCACACTTCCACTTGGTTCGCGCTCACGAGCGTCCTCGCAGCACGCGACCATCAGAAAAACGGTGGAATAAGCTTCACCCTCAGCAGGTTGTCGGGTTCCAAACCCACAGTGCAGTTGCTGCCTTCCAAACCGGCCAATCAGGGTAGTGTCATTCACACGTACCAGGGCTCAGTGCCCCAGTTCGTTGTAGAGCCCACCGCATCAGTACCGGAGTATGCAACTCCCAGAGTGCTTTGGCTCGTCCGAATCCTTCATGTAGCTGTACCGGCGTACAAACCACGAGAACTATAGCTTCGCAGCCAGTGCTGCTGCTTACGCACGAGCCGCGGGCATTATTGGCCAGCGCCACAACAACCGCTTCCGAAGCTTGTGGGAGGTATTAATCAGTGGTCACAGCACATTTTGATGCGCGCCCAGATACGCGTGCATGTTCAGTATATCTACTTCAATGCGGAACTTTGAGTGCCGCTCTGAATCTCGCAAACTTAACTGCCCCCAGCGCCTTGGTCATAATGTCCGCAACCATGTCATTGATGCTCACGTGCTGCACCGATAACTTCTCCTTCTCCACCAAGTCACGCGAAACGTGATACTTGTTCTCGATGTGCTTTGTACGACTGTGTTTGCCTGGGCGCGCTGTCATGTAGATGGACGCCATGTTGCACCCAGGAGCAACGGCTTCTTATACCCCCACTGGAGCTCATCATAGAGCTGGCGGACTCATTGCAAATCCTTAATGCCCTCCGCCATCGCGCCGTAATCAGCTTCCGTCGTACTCCGTGCGTTCAGCCCTTGTTTTTTCGACGCATAGGAAATAACATTGCCGTCGATCATGATCACGTATCCGCTAACGCTCTTACGATCAACCGGATCATTAGCATAATCTGCATCCGTGTACAGCAACAAAGTGACTGCTTTACCTTCACGCACGTCCGTAACCAGTCGGTAGTCTGCGGTCGCCTTCAGATAGCGAAGCACGTAGCGTGCTAGCGCGTAATGCGTCACGTCAAAATTTGCAAGATACTTTCCCAAATTTCTCATCGCGTGTGCGATATCAGGCCTCGTGCCCGAAACTAAGTAGCCCAGCACTCCCACTAGCTCACGATAAGGAAGTGGTACATCGCCTTCAGGGCGGGTGCGTACTTGAAGCGTCCCAGATGGCTCTGCCATGCGAAACTTCAACAGCAGCTCCTTGCTGTACTGCTCCTGGCCGTACATCACACGGTTTGCCGCGCGGTCGATCGAAATTTCGACGCCCAGCAAATACTTGACCTCGCCTAGCGGCGTAAGCTAGAAGTCCTCACGCATTTGCCCCGCTACTTCTTCACACAACGCCGAGGGTCCGATCAGAAGGAGATCATCAACGTATACTGTAATCAGCATTGTGACTTCCCCTCCCACTTTTCGGGCATAGAGGCCACGATTCCTAAAAAACCGCTCGAAGCCCAGCTTCGTAAGTTTGGCATGTAGCGTTTGATTCCAAATCATCGGCGCCTACCGTAAACCACAAGCTCTTCAAGAGGTGGCAGACATCACCAGTGTCGCCCTCATCCAGGCCACCGGGTCTGGCCATGTAGATAGTCTCATGAAGTGGGCCATACCGAAAAACAGTTTTTACGTCAAATTGCATGGTCATCTACCCGCGTTGCACTAAGTAGTAAATCGCAGCTCGGATTGTTTCGAATCTAATGACAGGAGCATATGTCTCGTGGAAATTCACCCCACCCCATATTCCTGCTTGTGACCGTGAAACACCAAGCGCACTTTGTAGCGCTTGATGTTACCATGTTCATCACGTTTGATGACAAAGACCCAGCGACACGTAATGACCTTAGCCTTGCCAATGCGCTTACGAGCAATCAGGCGCCAGGTATTGTTCTACTTGAGCGAGGCAAGCTCCTCCGAAATGACTTTCCTCCACTCCGGCCACTGCTTGCTGGCTATTGCCTGGCGGTAACTGCGCGGGATGTAAACCGATTCAATTCCTTGCACGACCGCATTGAACACTAGATCTCGGAAGCGCGCCGGTATCGCCCGCTTCCTGTGTGGCAACACTGTCACTGGAGCTACTGGTGGCTTCTTGAGAACAAATGGTACATTCATCGAGATCGCTGTCTCTGTCAGGCTGCCGTCGCTTCCATTGGCGCTTGCTTTTCTTAGGAGCCACCGCAACCGAGGTGTCCTGCTGCGGGACCAGTAGCATCGATGTGGTGCTGCTCGCTCTGCTCGTCATCCACCAGCGAGAAATCAGCGAGATCGTCAGCCTGTCCTTCTAGTGGCACTCCGGCCACCACGCGCCGCACACTCGAATCGTTGTCGGTGTACGTATCGATGACAGATTTGATCTGCACAACAGGAATTGAGGCGGATACGCCACCTGCAGAGATGCCCCACGTAAGAACGCGCTCCACGTAATCTCGCCCAGTGGTAAACTTCTCGTGCCAAAAAAACATTTTCCAGGCGACTGGTTCGCACACCAGTCCTCTAAGCTCAGCAGCTTAACCCCTTTAGTGTCATGTCCATACCCGAGAAGAATGCACATATCGGTTCGAGAATCAAGTTTGCCCAGGTCACACCGTGCTTTGGGCTCAATTCGAGCCTGCGCCAAACAGCCCCAAGTACGTAAGGCGCCCAAGTCCAGCGCTTTCAGCTCGTACGGTGAATTCCCCTTCGGCAGCGCGCTGGGCGTCCACCTGTTAACCGTGAAGACAGTGTGCAGTAGGGCCTCCCCCCAGAGCCGCTTCTGCAGTCGTGTAGCCGCAAGCATCGCACGCACCCGTGGCAACAGGATGCCGTTCACACGTTCAACTATGATGTTCTCTTCGGGGCTGTATCCATTAGTGTACGTCGTCTCGATGCCTTTGGAGTCGCAGAACTCCTGCAGCTCGCCGTTCAGAAACTCACACCCTTGGGCACTGTGCAGCACAGTGACCTTCCATGTCTGCACCTGAAACTCCGTATACAGCTGCAGAAGGAGTCTCTCAACATACGCAACAGCGTCACTCTTGTGCTTGACGAGGTAAACCCACTTGAAGAGCGTCGCCTCATCAACAACCAAGACGAATTGCGTTTTACCAGTGATTGTCTCGCATTTGAGAGTACAAACGTCCACTGCTAGCCGCTCTAACGGTCGCGCCCGCCTCTCCGGTCCACGCTTGTAGCTCATGCGCTTAAACTTTCCCATTCTACACGGAACACAATCGAAGCTGAAGTTGTTTAGCGTTGACGTTAAATCCAACATCCAGGTGCTGCGCCATGCGTCTAATCTCCTCCATGCCTGCGTGATTCAACCGATTGTGCAATCAACTCATAGCGGCACTTCTCGAAACAGCAGACGTCGCTTCAACTCCTAGCACCATGTGATCCTTGGCCTTCACTGGCGATCCGGTAGCTTTCCGTGCCCACATTCGATTAAAACTATCCACCAACTTGAACTCCAGCCTCATGCCAGGCTTCGTCAGCCAGATAGTCCTCTTGTCCTTCGAGAAAGACGTATCATAGCCATCATCAATCAACATGAAGCTCATCGATATCAAATTGCACCGTGCATTTGGAGTATAGTATACCCGATCCAGCAACCACGGCTCGTACTGCCCACTCATGTCGTTGCGCACATTCAAATGACAACCCTACAAGCCACGGCCGTCCCGCTGCTGCCGTCTAATATGGTCAGGTTGTGTGCCGAGTCAGCATCCAAACGCACAAAAGACAACAAATCAGAACACACGTTCGCATGGCTGCCCGAGTCAAGAAGCCACTCAATGTAGCCCCAATCGTTTTGGGTTGCACAGGTCCTAGACCTCGCCATGAACGTGCAGACATTCTGCGAAGCGCCTGGTAACGAGACCATTGGACCAACTTGTTCTCCAGCTTCTTCACTTATGACAACACTCCCACTGACACCCGACGTAGGGGTGTCAGTTGTACCAGCTGCAGCGGTCCCGTCACCATGACGAACGAGCCCGTCACCACGAGCCACTTGGTCGTCACTTCGCTTGCAGAAACGTCAACTCCTGCTCGTCCTTCTCGTGGCGTCAACACCACGTTTAACATTGCCACACTCCTTCCTTGGCGAGCAGCAGAACCTCGCTCAGCAGGAGCAGCCTGCGGGCAATCCCGAACAAAGTGGTTGTCCGAGCCACATCGAAAACACGAGCCCTTCTTCGACTTCTTGCTCAAGCGGATAGTTGAGGCACTTGGGCTCCGAGCCCTTGAACTGCCACGGCCACCACCTCGGCCACGTCCACGGGAGGCACTTCCACCACCACTGCTCTGCGTAACATTGTAGACAGCTCGTCCTTGTATACCATGGCCACCGCTACGCGATCCATTCGCATTACCACGCCGATCAGCGGCAGGCATGTTGTTCAGCTCAGCGTTCTCCAATCGCGACATG
>JAIKVH010000800.1:0-12057 GCA_024679275.1 Phytophthora niederhauseri
CGTTGACTGTGACACCTCGTCTCAATGGAGTTCAACAACTTTTTTTTTATTGACAATCTTGCTTTTCCGTGGATAGTGCGAGGTCGCTTGAAAACATGAGCGAAGTTTGCGGCTGGTGGATTGCGTCCGTATCGATGTCGGTTTGTCGAGGCAATCGAAACGTACTAAACGCATCATGGGCGTTTGTCGATGTGGCCGAAGAAAGCTCCTAGCTAGAGGAAAATGGCACATACAGTACCCCGATCGAGGATTAAATTACGAGATCGATGGTTTATCCCTTTAGCACCTTGGCAGGCGACCTGTGACGAACTCTACGCACGATGGGGGCCAGTGTAAAACATCGATTGGTGTGTCCAATTAAAATGTGAGTAGACAATGTGCCTGTGAGTCAGATGATAGTCGAGGATTGATCTGCTGATGGTAGTGTCAATTGAAACCATGAACTTTATCTACGTTGTCGAAGAATAGTTCGGAGGCTAGGACTGTATCGGGGTCTCATAGTGCAATTGGCCACGGCGGGCCAACAACAAGGACCTGCTCGTTGTCGTGGCGTCGGTAGCGTAAGTGCAGACAACTTCGTACATGTCATTGGATCTGTAACCAGCCGTATATTGCGACTTCGCTTCAACAAATTTCGAGACGACGTCCACAAGTTGCCACTTTAGTAGAATTTTCGATACATGGATTCTCTCATAGTTGATATAAAATATAAGAAATCCGTATCGTTTTTGTATAATTCGTTTTCGCTGCTCGGCTTCGAGACGGAGCCCCGGAGCGAAGTTCATGGGATCGTCAGGCCCAACCACAATACGATATACCAGTGCCATTGACGTGTGCTATCTACATACTGCTGCCAACTGTATGGATAGACCATCTTTCCGTACGCCATCTACAGTAGAAACAATTCACAAATGCTTCAAATGCTTTCAAAAGATCGGCATCGTATCGACGCTGATACAGGGCATCGATCTTTAATTCAAAGATTGTATTAATACATGTACATTGAGACAAGGAGTCACCAACTCGTGCAGTCAACGAGGCGCAGCTCCCGATTGCCTCTGTGGTTCTGGTGCAGCATACGATATCGTGGGCTTGCAGGCGAAATGCGTGTATTATCGTGCCCTGCTCGCTCAATGCGGCTGCATTTCCATAACGATGCACGGGGAGACTGGCGACGCGCAGCTCCCCACGCCACAAATTCTATCGTGAGACTGCCGGGACAGCGACCCAGAAAGATACTCGCTGTTTACAAGCAGTCGTGGCCGCTTTACCTGTTCATCAACGATTCGTAGGGAGGGGCACTACAGTCGTTGATGTCAAGGCCGCCCCGCTCAAGTCCGTTAGCCAACGGTCATTCTCCAATTTGCCGAGCCTCACGCAATACCTTCCCTCCCTCCACCCGCCGAACCAAGCTCAAGACACCTTCGCTTCGTCAGCATGGGCCGCCTCCAACTCGCTATCGCCGCCGCATTGGCCCTCGTCGCCAAGAGCGCCAACGCCTTCACCATTGGCACGGCTCCCGGTCTGGCTGCTGGCGCTACTGGCGGAGCGGCCGGCAAGACGGTGTACCCGACCACGACAACCGAGTTGATCTCGTACTTGAACTCGTCGGAGCCGCTCGTGGTCGTGCTGAACAAGACCTTCGACTTCCGTGGCACGGAGGGCACCACCACCGAGCCTGGCTGCCGTCCAGACTACACTCGGGCATGCATGGCCAAGAACAACGGCTTCAAGAGCCAGGATGTGATCCTCCAGCAGGGAGGCATGAACAACACGGGCGGCTGCACCGGCGGTACCAGCGTCACGGTGACGTACGACAACGCGCCGCTCAAGCGCATGAACGTCAAGGGCAACAAGACCATCCGCGGTATCGGCAAGAGCGGAGTGATCATTGGCAAGGGCCTCACGCTAGCCGGCGACAACATCATCGTGCAGAACATCCACATCACGGAGCTCAACCGACACCTCGTCTGGGGTGGCGACGCCATCTACCTCCAGGGTCTGGACCACGGCAAAACCACCATGAAGAACATTTGGCTCGACCACATCAAGGTCTCGCACGTCGGCCGACAGTTCCTCACGACCAACATGGCGAGCACCGACTCCCTGACCATCAGTAACTCGGACTTCGACGGCAACACCGACTACTCCTCCTCGTGCGACGGACACCACTACTGGTCCTTCATCTTCTATGGCACGACGCAGTTCAGCATGCTCAACAACTACGTGCACGGCACCTCGGGCCGCTCGCCTAAGATCGGCGGCGAGCCTGACATTCGTGTCGTCGCGCACGTCGCCAACAACTTCTGGGGCAACAACTCGGGCCACTCGTTCGAGATCGGCGCCAACGCCTGGGTGCTCGCGGAGGGCAACTACTTCAACAACACGCGGGTGCCCCTCTTCAACAAGACGAACGACGGTGCGCTGTACGCCGCGGGCAGCGCGGACGAGTGCAGCAAGTTCCTGGGCCGCGCGTGCAAGGCCAACGTCCTGGTGAACAGCGGCATCTTCCCGTCGCGCAACGGCGAGACCGCTCTGGAGACCATCAAGTCGGTCCCTACGTTTGCAAAGTTCGCTTCGGACTCGGCCGAGGCTGCTGGCCCTGAGCAGCAGACTGCCCAGACCAGCGGATCGGACCATCAGCAGCAACAGCAGCAGCAGCAGCAGGAGCAAGTGGAGCAGTCTACTGCTGGCACGGTGAAGCCGTCGTCGATCCAGGCGGGTCAGACGTCGATCCAAGCCAGCGAGGTGGAGTGTGTGTGGGCCGAGACGACCAGTAACTTCGGTGTTGGTAAGCTGGACTAAGCGGAAAAAGTGCTGTAAAAGTGCTGGCACCATCACATCCTTCTCGATTGGCTGCGTCCTATTGCAGCTAATACCCGGTTCAACCGGGCCGGTTGACATGCTCATTGTAACGTACAAAATATACTTTGAAGTAGTTGATGTGTGGAACTCACTCTCTACTACTTGACGTGCACGTAGATTTCACGTTCCACCGCAACAATATTCTAAAAGCATCGTGCTCGCTGCACACATCGCAGTCGATCACTTGGCCATTGTCTTACTACGTACTTCGTAGTACATTCGGGGTATCTAGGAGTACATTCGGGGTATCTCCCTGAGGACAGCTAAGTGAGTGACAAGAACCATACCACCAGTGCAACGATGAGTTGAATAATGAAACCACGAAAATTCAAGCGAGTACATCTAAAAGGAGTACCTCAGCTCCGTGTCAATGTAACTTTTAAATCGAGGCTGATGGAACTTGTCGCCATCCAATCTTTCCCACCCTCCCCCTTACTTATCCGAGAAAATCTTCTCGCTCGAGTCTCCAAACTTGCCGTCAAAGAACACCTCGGTGGGGTCCAGCCTCGCTGACGGCTTCTCCGGCTTAGCAGCCGGGTTCGGGTGGCCCAGAGCGATCACCACCGGCACGCCGTAGCGGTCCGGGATATCCAGAGCATTCCTCACGCGGATCTGGTCGAAGCCTTCCATCGGACACGTCGCGAGGCCATGCACCTGTGCAGCATACAAGAAGGTGGCAGCCGCGAACGTCGTCTGCTTGTAGGCCCACGCCTCCGTCGACACGTTCGAGGGCGCCGGCTGCAGCGGCGACACTGCAGTGGCAATGGCAGCACGCAGGCCGCTTGCAACGACGCCCTCACCCGAGAAGAGGCGAACGACGTGCGGCATGTTGCTCACGAAGTCCACGGGGGCGCCGTTGTCGTGCGCCAGCTTCTGCAGACGCGGGACGCGCTTGCTCGGCTCTAAAGTCCACAATACACAACCACAGCAACACGTCAATCAACACTCTGGTCTCCAAATCGTCCCCCACTTCACTGCCATCAAACGCACCGCAGTCGGCTGCAAAGACCGCCACCACGGGGGCCTCCTTGACCTTGCGGGCGTTGCTGTCCATCATGGCCTCGGCCAGCTTCTCGCGGTCCTTCTGCTCGCGCACCAGCACGCAGGCGTACGGCTGCGTGTTGAAGCCCGTCGGCGCTCTCTGCACGCACAAGAACAATGCAATGCCCTTAGACCCACTACGTCACTGCACTACTGTACTATATTGTAGCAAGAGGCAAGAGGCGCCGCACCAGCGTGAGCTTGAGGATCTCCTGCAGCGTCCTGTCCGGCACCGCGTCCGGCAGGAAGGCCTTGCACGCGTAGCGCTCCTCGATGGCCGCGCCCAGTTTCTTCTGGGCAGAGCTGAGGCAGCGGTTCTGGGCTGCGGCTGGGGCGCCTTGGCGCAGCAGGCCGGTCGTCGCCGTGCGCAGGAGTCGGGGGGAGCAGCGCAGTGCCATCCTAGTCGCGAGTTCGGTAGTGAGACCTGCTTGATGCGCCTCAAAAAGGTGCGCGATAGTCGGAGGGGCGCCTTGGCGCAGCAGGCCGGTCGTCGCCGTGCGCAGGAGCCGGGGGCAGCAGCGCAGTGCCATCCTAGTCGCGAGTTCGGTAATGAGACCCTACTGAAGTCCAATTCCTATGTCCGGCGTGAAAGTCCGGGACTTTTACGCCGGACAAATTTTCCAATGATATTTTTGGATAGGGGGGCGCGCACTCATCAACTTTGTCAAAACGTAAGACCACTTACACACTTTGTCGGCTAGAACCCGCTAACTTTGTCAGCGGTACCTGCGAGAATTTGTACTCGAGCGGAAAGTTATTTGGTGCTTGTTAAAGTTACCGAGTTTTCGAGTCTTTCGATAGGAAGACGCGAGACTTTATACCTCTCAAACTTTGCTCCGCGCAAAGTTTTCGGGAGTTCACTTCTAACGCCCGAAGGGTCGCGCCGCTTTGATTTCACTTGAAATCAGTATGGGGGGCCCGGTTGCCGCTTCGGGGCGGGCGCAAATTCGTTACTGTTTAGAACCCCATAGTAAAGCCCCCCGAGCCCCCGAGCGGCAACGGTTTGCACCGAGCCTGTTGCTGCTCGATAAAAATTGTCATTGGAAAATTTCACCTTTTTTCACAAATCTGGACTAGGTTGGGGGCGCTTGTGTCCGGACAGAGCTGACGCACCCAATCCTGGTCATCAAGACACCGAGTTATCACACGTCGCAGACGGTCTTCGGGTCTCCGCAGAGCGAAGCGAAGGCTATTTATTATACGAGCACGCACCGATAGCAACCTATGGTTGCTATCCATGCATACGATCAAAGGTTTCTCGTTTCAACCAGGATCCATGTTCTTTTATACGCGCTTGATGAACCGCGAGCTCGTTTCCTCACTTGCTTCTCGTCGAAGAACTTCTCGAGCGACTGGTCGAACTTGCCGTCGAAGAAGATCTCCGAGGGCGGGAAGCGCACCGACGGCTTGGCGGGCTTGGCCTCCGGGTTCGCGTGGCCCAGCGCCACCACCACAGGGATGCTGTAGCGGTCCGGGATGTCCAGTGCCTGCTTCACCTTGGCCTGGTCCAGTCCCTCCATGGGGCACGTGGCGAGGCCGTGCACCTGGGCGGCGGCGAACGCAGGTGAGAGACTCAAGTGTACCACGAATCACCTCGATGAAGTGCTGCAGTGTACTGACAGGAAGTGTTGCTGGTTGTAGCGAGCCCCGACCGGGTTCAACGGGCCTATGTCGCGATCGTGCTGCGCTCCGCCGAGGACCGCACGAGGCTGGCGAACGCTATGATGGACAGCAACTCAACGGAGCCCCCGTCGCCGTCGTCTTTGGGGCTGATCGTGGTACGCTATTCCTCTATGTGCTTGGTGCGATAGGTGACTCGCTTGCCGTATTAATTCTCGTTACTGCGCTCTGTATCGCCAGAGCCCAGCAAGAACGTTGCGCGCATGCAGCAGCTGAACCGCGACAACGGCGCCCCCGAGCCTTTCGTGAGCAAGATCCCGGCCCTCGTCGAGCTCTTCTCGGGCGAGCACGACCCGAACGTGTCCACGGAGGCGTGGGCCTACAAGCAGACGCGTGAGCTTGAGGATCTCCCGGAACGCACGGGGTCCGACTTGAAGGACTTGCAGCGCATGCAGCGCAGCTCAAGGGAACTCAATCAGCTGTAAGATCTCCATGTGATGATACCATTTCCATTTGTTGTTTGGACTCGTATGCTATGCAATCGGTACCGCGTATAATGTATCATAGAGACCGGGGTGTGCTTCATTATCATGCGTGATGCCTCCATGGATTCTCGAGCAGTAAATAAGTGCCAGTACATGAAGTATTTAACCGACGTGGAAGTCACACATCGAACTTGGACGCGATTCATAGCTGAAGTTCACACTGTACAGTAATGCAAGCTACAGACACGCCAGGATCACGTGTACACCAACCGCTCGCTTAGCTCGGTTTGGTATTTTAATATCATATGGATACCAATAACAAAAGTGGATGACATGCATTAGCAGGCTACGTACGTACACATACGCGCACGCCCTTGTCGAGACCGTCGTTTGCCTTTCGGCAGCACCTCGCAGTTCTCGTTGTCGACGTCAATGGCTATTTGAAAGTGCATTTAAAAAAAAAAAAAAGTTAGGCACACCAATGCTCGATTACCAACTAAGCCAAGATGATCGCGTTAGATCTGCACTGCTGTGATCATGTTTGCTTGGGCGGCTATGTTGTGTGCCCTTTTCAGGGTCTCATCAACTTCAACACATGAATTTCTAATGGTTAGAAAACCCTTTATGTCATTTCAAACGGTCATTAATAGAGGTAATCAGTTTGATTCGAATCAAATAGCAAACTGACCCATCCACACAACTTGATAAAACAACCAAAGATCGCGTTATAAATACTAGGTAAGTAGGTGGACAGCCGCTGTACACCTACTTACCTAGCGTAGTGCTGTACTACAGCGTCATGAAGTCGATAAGGAACTCCATCCATACATCTATTGTAACGCGATCACGGGTAACGTGCCTTCGACCTGGCTCGGGTCCGAATAAACAATGATCGCGTTAGATGTGCATTGCCTGGAAGTCGACAACGTCACCTCAAGCACGGCTTTGTTTTCGACAATGCGAAAGATACCTACACACGTACGCGCGCATTCCTGCTGCTACGGTAATCGAAGATTCTGAATCTGCTCTCTCTACTTGTCAATGTAGTTAGGAACCAAAGGCCTCGCGATACAGGTATCTACATTTGTATCGTTCAGCTTCGTATTTGGCAGTTGGCGTTTTGTAGGAGCTCGCGTGGTCGCAATTACGTTTAAAATCCGAAACATTTCCCTTCCAGAGGATGCACGTCTACTGTAGACGGTGGGCAATAAGTGGAGTGACTGGGCCGCTGGGAGGGCAATTATTCAAATGACTACTATGGTACCTGGTAACGGTGCTAGCCCCTCCTTTCAAGCATCATCGCATTGCTAGCTAAAGATAAAGTAAAGTAGAGGTTAGACAAGCATGTAAGAATAGTTTGGTAGCGTGATATCAAATTAGTTTTACTGACTTGTATCACCATAACGTAATTTTACTAGGTAGTTAGCAATTAACGTAAGTATATATAGGTTCTCTTCACCGATTCCTTTATTAATCGAATTGTTTTATTTCTGCTGCAAGCTACCGAGATACCACCGAAAATATTGCTCGAGGTTTTATTTTACACGCGTAAATATACTTCAGTACGTAAGATGGTCTCTGGAAAACGCAGATGCCAAAGCGTACTTCAAGAGCAGAAACGGATTTCTGCTGCAAGTCTAGCTATGTCTGCTTACACTACAGCTCTTACGGCTCCATTGCCTAGGCTAACAATATTACCAGGAAGCTCGAAAGGAAGCCTCCACCTTCAGCTTCAATGGATAAAGTAGGTTGCCCGAGATAGCGAGGCCGTCAAGGGGGCATTCGTCAATTCATGACATACGTGGTGCTTGAATCGATCTTGATTTATAAATCTACCGGGTAGTCGAGGCACACACTAGAGCGGATGTACAGTTGAGCGCAATTGTGAGTCACCATCGCGTTCTACATCCGTCTTGGGATTGGCTGCCCAGAAACCAGCACCATTCGAAGGCTGTATCACCTCGACCAGGTTCAACGCTAGCATTGCTAACAGTACGATTAAGGTCGCGCACTCTTCGAGATTGTTTGTACCGGGAAGAGCGAGACTGTACCTGACCAAACAGGTTTCTCCTGGCCAGCACGACCAGCCATTCTGCAATTCGCTCTCCAGCAGTCAAGAGCCGAATTTCCTCTCGACCAGCAAAGCCATGCGTTTCTCATCCGTCGTATTGCTACTGGTAGCTACGGCTCTGCTGGCAAACGGTGAGAGGATGCTCGACTCGGACTCGGCTACTGCGCGTCATTTCTTCTCTGCAGCCCGCTCAGGTCATCACGAAACCCCCTCTGTGGCGAGATATCTGCGAGGTGGCAAGGCAACGAGCACCGAAGAGCGAGGTTTTTCGTTCCTCGCTGAGCAGGCAAAGTCAGTGGGGACGAAAATTAAGGACACCTTTCAATTTGGGAAATGGCTCGCGAATGGACAATCCGCGGATGACGTTTTCGCGCTGCTGAAGCTTGATGACGGGCTGGATAATCTTCTGGGCAACCCGAAGTTCAAATCTTGGGCCCGCTACATTGAGTATTTCAACAAGCAACACCCCGAGGAACAGGTGACGATGGCTGGACTTCTCACAAAGAGATACGGCGATGAAGCTCTGGCGAAGATGCTCGAAGTGGCTGTGCGTGTCCCGAGCCAAACACAGACGGCGACAACGCTGGCGAAACAACAGCGAGAACTCTGGCAAAAAGCCAAAGATACCGTGGGCGATGTGTTCACGCTGTTGAAGCTTGACAAGGTGGACGACGTTTTCGACACTCAGCACACAAACGCGTGGTACAAATACGCGTATGACGTGAAGGCAAATGATGCAGGCTCGATGATGCTCTCGGTACTAGCGGCGCGGTACGGTGACGATGGCCTTGTAAAGATTCTGAGTTCGACCAAGCACCGCCAAGTGGAGTATATTGCCACGCAACTAAGGGAAGTCAGGGAAAATCAGTGGGTGCGGCAGAAACTCACTACCGACGAAGTGTTCAAGCTGCTGAAGCTGGATGACGACGCGAAGAAGCTTCTTGCCAACCCGGTCTTGGATAGCTGGACCTCGTACTTGGAACGCCTGAATAAGCGCGTTGATAAGGAAGCAGCGATGGCCAAGACGTTTGCGAAGTTTTACGGAGACGACGTGGTATCCAAGATGATCGTGGCTGCGAAGAAGGGGTCTAGCACGGAGGAGCTGGCAAGTCGCCTGCAGAATGCCCAGTTTAAACAGTGGCTGAGTGGAGAAAAATCGGCGGACGATGTGTTCAAGCTGCTGAAGTTGGATAACGACGCAAACAAGCTTCTTACCAACCCGGTCTTCGATACTTGGAGCAGTTTCTTGGTTCAGCGGGGCGGCAAGAACATTGATACGGAAGCAGAGATGCTCAAGACATTTACGAAGTTCTACAGCGACGATGTGGTGTCCACGATGATCGCGGCAGCGAAGGCGGTACCTAGCACGGAAAAGCTGGCAACTCGTTTGCAGAATGCCCAGTTTAAACAGTGGCTGAGTGGGGAAAGCACGGAAAAGCTGGCAACTCGTTTGCAGAATGCCCAGTTTAAACAGTGGCTGAGTGGGGAAAAATCAACGGAAAGCGTATTCAAGCTGCTGAAACTTGACGATAATCTGAATAACCTTCTCGTGAACCCGAACCTGGCCGTCTGGATGCGCTACGCGGATGAATTCGACTTGAAAAATCCTGGGCAGGGAAAAACAATGATGGAAACGCTGACGTGGGTTTACGGTAATGAGGGGTTGTCCAAGGCGCTCGAGGCGGCGAAGAAGGTGTCTACAACTATGGAGACAGCGAAGAAGTTGCAAACTGCGCAATTTGAAATGTGGCTCAAGAACCGCGTCAAACCATCGCATATTTGGAGCATGCTCAAGATGGAGAAGGCGACATGGATGACTAACCCGAACGCGGGAGTTTGGCGCGAATGCAGTGCATTCTACAAACTGAACAAGCCACAGTAACACGAATTCTACTCACGTCGACGGAGTGCTGCAGTATCGAGGGGAAAAGATATTCGTGCGATACCCAGTGCGCTACGCCGCAACTATTGCTCAATACAAACCGGTTTTGGTGCGCAATCTTTTTTATTTATATTTTATTTTGTGTGTTCGAGAATCGCGAACTACGAAGCACAGTCAAGTTTACGCTCCGCACGGATGCATCTCCAGATAGAGCATCAATACTACTGGCGCTTGGTCTTGAG
Organism: Phytophthora niederhauseri; assembly: GCA_024679275.1. Lineage (NCBI taxonomy): Eukaryota > Oomycota > Peronosporomycetes > Peronosporales > Peronosporaceae > Phytophthora > Phytophthora niederhauseri. The sequence continues at coordinate 10,207 of JAIKVH010000800.1, forward strand.
AACGTACATCGAATACTTCACGAAAACAATGAAGTGGGCCTCGATGCCCCTGGTGCGCTCACACGTGCACTGCACCTTCAGCCTTCGTAGTCGTGGCGCCTTCTTCCTGCCGCGCTCACTGAAAAGGTCAAGTCGGCGGGGTCCACGACCAAAGACAAAGTTCAAGCCGTCCCCAGTGGCGCTCGAAGAAACAGTCTGTGGAGGACGTTTTCAAGCTATTGAAGCTCGATAACGGAGTGGGTTGTCTTCTGACCAACCCAAATTTCAAACTTTGGCCAACTACATCGACCACCTCAACAAAAGAAAGCCCAACGACACGGTGACGATGGCCGGGGTCATCACAAGGAAGTACGGAGATGAGGCTCTGGCGAAGATGATAGAAACGGCAATGCATGCTCCAAGTCTGCAACGAATGGCAGCAATGGTGGCGGTTCAGCAGCGGACTAACTGGGAAAAAATGCTGACGGTGTCTTCCAGCTATTGCGGCTTGTTAACTCTTAAGGTGGGACAACCTCTTCCACGTACAACTACGTGTTCTTCGTGAACATGACAGGCGAAGATTCTGTCATGATCGCTGTTTTAAGTGCTCAATACGATGACGACGACGGTCTCGCAAAGGTTCTCCTTTCGGCACAGCCCGATGCCTCACGCAAGATGAAATACATCGCCGCGGAACTGGAGACTGCCATGCGAGCCGAATGGCTTCGAAAGGGTGTTCAAGCTGCTGAAGCTCCACAATGGCTTAAAGAAGCTTCTCAATAGCCCGGTCTTGGACACCTGGAGCGCTTACTTGGTTCAGCGTGTTGTTAAGAACATTGAAAGGGAAGGGAATGGTCAAGACGTTTACGAAGTCTTACGGCGACGTAGCCGTGTCCAAGATGCTCGAGGCTGTGAAGCAGATGTCCGAGACTGAGGAGACTGTGAAGAAGTTGTAAGCTACGTAGTTTAAGCAGTGGTGTCGAACCAGCGCAGTCCTGTTCGAATACAAACCGTTCAGTTTTACTTTTCTCAATAAAGCCACCAATTCGGACCTTACTGCTCTCTGTGGTGAGGAAAGTTTAAGAATGCCATCACACGCACCATGAATAGAAATTCTTTGGACGTTTCAACAAGGACCCGTGTTAAAAGTTTAAGAATGCCATCACACGCACCATGAATAGAAATTCTTTGGACGTTTCAACAAGGACCCGTGTTTTCTTATAAGCGCTGGTTTGTACATGTACAGCAAGCGGGCGGGGCCTATTGCCTACTTACTTACTCTTCGTCGAAGAACTTCTCGAGCGACTGGCCGAACTTGCCGTCAAAGAAGATCTCCGAGGGCGGGAAGCGCACGGACGGCTTGGCAGGCTTCGCCTCGGGGTTCGCGTGGCCCAGAGCCACCACCACAGGGATGCTGTAGCGGTCCGGAATGTCCAGTGCCTGCTTCACCTTGGCCTGGTCCAGTCCCTCCATGGGGCACGTGGCGAGGCCGTGCACCTGGGCGGCGTACAGGAAGGTGGCGGCGGCGAACGTCGTCTGCTTGTAGGCCCACGCCTCCGTGGACACGTTCGGGTCGTGCTCGCCCGAGAAGAGCTCGACGAGGGCCGGGATCTTGCTCACGAAAGGCTCGGGGGCGCCGTTGTCGCGGTTCAGCTGCTGCATGCGCGCGACGTTCTTGCTGGGCTCTGGGGGCACAAGCAGCGAACACATGAGTAACTTGCTTCGCCTACATCAAGAACGCGACGTTCTTGCTGGGCTCTGGGGGCACAAGCAGCGAACACATGAGTAACTTGCTTCGCCTACATCAAGAAGAGCTTAGTGCAACAACGTACCGGTGTCAGCCGCAAAGACGACCGAGACGGGGGCGCTCTT
>JAIKVH010000802.1:0-12032 GCA_024679275.1 Phytophthora niederhauseri
GCTTGATGCGTTGTGCGTTGTGCGTAGATGTGTGGATAGAGTGGGTAGCAGCTTGCTCCGACGACACGGTAGCGAGTATATGCCCATATAGAGCGGGGGCCACCGTGCCGCCAAAGTTCACCGCTCGATGCGTTGTCTGTAGATGCGTTGTGCGTAAATGCGTGGATAGAGTGGGTAGCAGCTTGCTCCGACGACACGGCAACGAGTATATGCCCATATAGAGCGGGGGCCACCGTGCCGCCAAAGCTCACCGCTTGATGCGTTGTACGTAGTTGCGCTGTCCGTCGATGCGTGCGGCGAGGAAAGTCTGTGAATGAACGTTTGAAGTTGAACTGAAAAGTTGGTCATTTACCATCTTCTTCGTACTTATGTGGGTAGATCCGTTGGGCGGTTTCAAACTAGTTTTTGGTATCAGTACAGATATTTATAGCTTAGTAATTTCTAAATTTATATTGTTTTTAATCCTAAAAGCGCTACCAGCCCACCCCTCTAGTTGTGCCTTTCATTTAATTTGCCGACAACAAAATCGGACTTCAAGTCCGATTTTCATTTACTAAAAAAGGGAGATAGGCTTTTAGAATCCCCGGTTTCCGTGAAAAACGAAATCCAAAAACACGTAGTAGGGTATCAACCTTTATTCGTGTTGCAACGCACGTGTTTTCGGCACCCGTCGAACAGTATAAGTGAACTCTCATACAATTTACCGAATTTTAAAATCGCGTAAAAGAAATCTCAAGAAGTTGAATCATGTGAGGGCAAGTGCACGTCCACAGAAGGCCTTGTCGGTGGATGAAACGTGTTTATGGGTGAGCGCATGCGCTACATGCATCACATGTGCTTCAAAAGGTACGCATGCAGCTTGATACGGAGTTTCACTACGTCGTTTTGATAAACGGTATCCCTAAAACATTGATAGAAATTTGGGCAACAAAGTCGTGCCTGCGGCCCGAAGAAGCTCTGAAATTTAAAGTTTTCGAAATATATTGAATCGCATTCTACTGTTTTTTTAAAGTATAAAATACTGAATTGGTGACCTGATCCAACAGGAAGAAAAGAGATGCCCACACAGTATAATTCAAGTCTCTCAGCTAGTCATGGGGAGTTAAACAGATCGATCGCTGTAAAATCTTCCCACCGTCAACTCGTTCTCCAACCCAAGGGCATGTACTGCGGGCGACCGAGACACTCAACGGAGTGTACCGCAGCACGAAAATGCTGAGCGCACCAATGTACACGAAATTCCTGATAGCCGCAACCCGGCAAAGGCAGCGACGCCTCAGCACCGGGTGTAGATAGCCGACTAAATCGCAACAAGTTCAAATTCAAAAGGCCGTACAACATGAAGACGACAACCACGATCCGGATGAGGATGACCCATTCGAGGTTGATCTCGAACGTCGCCCAGAGCACTTTGTCGATATCTAAAGAAAAGTGGTTGGAGATGCCCACGGCCTTGAAGTCGCCTCCGCTCTGGATGCTGTGACGCACGGCCTCCCTGAAGAGCCGCCTCTAAAGCGACACCACTTCCGGTTACCTCCGGATTGGATCGTATCCGGAACTGATCTGAGATTTGAACAGATCTCCCAAAGGTGTGCTGGGGGTTGCACCCCCAGACCCCCGCATAAAGAAAACTAACTCCGAGTGTGCGGCAACGGGTCCGTTCGCTGGAATGCTCGTCGCTGGGCCCGCCTCCGCAAATACCGCGCGGGTTTGCTATGGCTACGCTCCTCACAACCGCTCACTACCGTAACATATGTTTGGCCTATACGAAAACCATCCGATCAGTTCCGTATACAATCACAAATAAAACTGGTTTGTGGGCTTTGGCCCGCGGTGTTCGCAGTTCGGTTGTTTTTTTTTACTGTATTCCAAAACCTGCACGGTAGAAAAACTTTATTTACTACTGGTAGTACTATGTAGTAGCACTATGCTTGCCGTAGAAGAGCGTTGCATGAAGAAGTTCTTCAATATTAGCACATGCTCTAATTTTTGTACTGTGAAGTACCATGCGTCCATTTGTTGGGTCGCTTACGCTGCTCGATGTGCCGTGGTGGATCTGCATGAACTCACACTACTGCTACATGTATTCATGCTGCATACCGGTACTGCACAGCTTTAAGCTGCCAGACTGAACTTTGGTTCATGTTGAATGTATAATGTGTTTTTTTCCTGGAGTTATTCGGATTATATGTTCAATTGTGACGCCTTCAACTTGATTTTGTAGAATTGCTATACTCATTTCCATAGATATTGTATCTTAGAAATGACAGCCAGATGTCTAAACTAACTTAGCCGATACGACGGCGACTCTGCTCACTTGCTGCCCCAATACGGTCGATTCCTCACAGATTACATTGATTGACTGATCGCCCCTCTTTATTATCGCTGCTGCCTGGTTAGCTTATCGCCGAAACCATGCTCTGAGATCTAGTGAATCGTTTGCGCTGCTATGCTGTAATATAATCGCTGTACAACTGTCATTGCTGTTGTTTCAAATGACTCTTTATCCGATAATGGAACATAAAACCTTATGTTGCATTATATCAAACACTCGCAGGGGCGCAAACGACAGTTCTTACGAACTGCGAACTGCGAATCTACCCCACTTCCTAGTGACGAATATTGGCACAGGTGAGGTCCGGTCTTTAGTAGTCGTTAGCGATCGTATTGATCCTCAATTCAAAAACAGAAAAAACTGAAGCGACACCGCCAGTCGATCAAAGAAGTGCACGTGGAGTACCATGATAGGCGTGATGCAAAGAACACGCCAAGCCACAGTCTCAGGTCGTCAGTGACGACGTGGTTCAGAACATGAGGGGTAAACACGGTGCACGCGGGTGAAAAGCGTAGAAAGTAGGACCCCCGTAGGTGTTGGCCGTGGCCTTGATGATGGACTTGCCGTAGCACTCGTAGTGCCTCACGAAGTCATCGAACGCTGTAGCCGATCGATCACAGACTTCCGATCAGCATCACCATTGACTAGCTACTGCTCCAATTTGCCGCCGTAGCTAACCGCTTAAACGGGTAGTAAGTTCGGTTAGTGATAAGTTCCGGTGCTAGGTCGAACGCGAAATGGAAAGTGAGAGAAGAATCAGCGAACCGGTGAAGTCGTACTCTGTCCATCAAAAGATGCAACATGAATGATGTTTATCGCTATGACCATGCACCCACCCAGTAATGTATTTTTCTATCGTTACATTCTGATCGGTTAACGCAAAATTTCGACTTAAGTCGCTCGAATGTAGCTATTTGGAGTGCTCCACACAACCTGCCGCCACAGGTAACATTCACCTCAATTATCATCTTAGTCGGGGTATGCGTCTTCTTTCACGCCACTGTACTGCAGTTTGACTGACAATTTGTATGAAACCCTTTTTATACTGCTGGATGCCGATGAATCCAGCTGGTCAGGTATGAGCTACCGGATAAATCAGACCAGGGATTCCAATCGCTCCTTAACTCTGAACTAAATTTCAGAGAATTTAACCGCTTTAATCAAAAGATGCGAAGTGTGGATGGCTACATCGGGGACAGGCGGTTAAGCGCGGATCGAGGCAGCTGCGACAGGCTGCTAGGCGGTTAAGTGCGGATCGAGGCAGCAGCGACAGGCTGCTAGGTGCGAACAGGTACAGCACGGCGGACTGCTGGGTGCTGAAGAAGACAGCAGCAACGGGCTGCAGCAGCGCGGAAGAAGACGACAGCGGAGGGCTGCAGTGGTGCGGAAAAGACAGCGAGGCGACAGGCGTGGCAGTGGCGACCGAGAACTCGGGAGCGACGGACGCAGAGAAGCTGTTCACCCAGTTCATAGTGAAGTTCGTGCTCTAGGCACCTAGGTAACGGACGAGCTGGCGGCTTGCCGCCGCCAGCACCTCAATGTACATCAGTTCTCAACTTACCTCCTTCCTCACACCTCGTTCACTGCTCAACAGGTTATGAACCCAATGCCCCACGACGACGCAGACGCTGTCCAAGCTCCTGGAGCCGCTGGTGTCCCCGTGCCTGGCCAAGTCGCTGACCAAGTCGGAGATGACGCTGCTGGCGACCCAGTCGACGCGTCGACCCGCGAGAGCGGACGTGGTGCCTCAGACTCGAGTGGTGATCAGCTTGATCGACTCGAGGGTCTCATCGAGGGTCTGGTGCGAGACGCTGCACGCGATCGGCTGGAGAAGGCCCAGCTGCAGCACAGAATGTATGTGTCGAACTCGGCGGCGGCCGGCTCGAGCGCCTTCAGCCAATTCCTGGCAGCTCGTCGACAGCGAGTGAGGCTGACTCGCTCAGCGAAGCAATGGGCATCAGCCCGGCCATGCAGCAGCAACAGTTCGCGCCTGCTCAGCCGCAGCCAGTACCGTTCCAGCGGCATGCGCCCGCGCCAGACTCGCGTCTGCAGCAGCAGCAGTTCATGCCCCCGCGAGGCTTCGGGTTGAAGAGCCCATCCTTGAAGGACATGAAGCTCCCGATCGAGAGATTCTCTGGCTAGGAGATCTACGAGGGCCTCGGCGCAGGCTTTAAAGAGTGGGGGCTCAGGTTCCTGGACGAACTTATCGCCGCGCAGGTGATTAGCCCGAGGACTTAAAGGCTCGTGCTTTGAACCGATACATCGAGGGCCCAGCGCGCAAGTATTGTGACCGCATGAAGACAAATTGGTCGACGGAGTCGCCCACGCTGGAGCATTTGATGAATCGGATGTTAGAAATGTACGAAAAGGAGATCACTGTTGAGCAAGCAACCCGCATGATGCGAGCGCGCAAGCGTACTGACCGTACCTGGACTGAGCAATATCAGTATTTGCTGGCAAACGCGAGTGCTGCAGACTGTTTGGATCGTTTCGTCCTGCAGTACATCTACGAGTGTGCGTCGCCTGAGGTCAAGAGGGCGATGCAAACGAGGATTGACCGTCGTCGCGCTGACCATCTAAGGCAAGCGTGGGAACTGGCGGACTTCGCTAGCACGCTCGAGGCAGATATGGATGATGGAGGAAATGCGCTTGGCAGAAACTTCCGCGGTAGCCGCAGCGGTGGCCACGGTGGCAACAGCGGTAGTGGCAATCTAGTCGCGAATGCTGTCAAGGATGCAGGCAGCGAAAGCAGCGAGCGACGCTGCTGGCTCTGCGGCGAACCATGCCACCTGAAGAAGGACTGCACGGGCAAGAAGAAGGAAGGCCAGGCGATGTTCCCTCTTGCTGTGGGCAACAACAACAGCAGCTCGTGGGTGCTTGACAGCGGAGCTAGTCGCCACCTCGTGAAGGATACCAGCCTGTTGATTGATCCTGTGGACTGTAGCGAAACATGCAAGGTTGCCGACGGCCAGTCCATGTCGGTGACCAAGAAGAGCAGCATCGTGCTTCGTGCCGCGGTTGATGGGACTGAACACGACGTTGTGATAAGCAATGTATACTTCGGTGAACGACTTGCTCAGAACTTGCTGTCGTACTGCAAGCTCGAGGAAAAGGGCTTCGTATTGGTCTACAAGGGAAAGCGTCGGCACCTGGCGAGGGTTGCTGATGGCGCTCGCGTGTTCGAGGTGGAGAAGATGAATGATGCCCTGATTGTGAACACGGTGAATGTGGCGAGCGCGGGAAACTCAGTGAATGTGGACCCGCGCGGCGATAAGTGCAACGAAGTGTATGCTGTGCTAGAGCAAGCTAATAAGGGCAGTCTGTAGTGCGCTCCGGTGAAGTGCACGTCGATGGAGCTGCACGAACGCCTCGGGCACCTCATGTTCGACACGGTCGCGATGATGGCCGACGCATCAGGATCTGGGATCGAGCCGACTGACAGGGCAACTTCCCCGCTAATAGGAGGCGGCAAGCAACACAAAGGAAAATGATACAACACCCCCAACAAGGCAACAACTCCGGATCCGGTATATTACTTATCGGATCCACAAGATCTACGACCAAGACCAAGGATCAACCAACTCAGACCGCGTGAAGGAACCCCCACTGCGGATCTACCCCAACATCTCCCCAAGTCCCCACCAAGGACATTCAAGCTCACCCGCAGCGCATCTCGTGTCAACGAGAGAGTAGATCCAGCCCGCCGACGGGTACACAAGGTGAGACACTCAGCAACCTACGGTTATCGGAGTACCCCCTCCGTTAGTCGGTGTCTGGGCGCAGTGTGTGAGTATGGGATCCCTGCTAATTCCAGCGGATCCACTCCACCACAGGAGTCTTCACAGATCGCCAACCGTCGTTGGGCCTCGCCCTCGAGTAGACCCAAGCATAGAAGAAGTCCATGGTACTCCGCCTCACTAACGGTCAGCCCCTCGGTATAGCCGGATCTAGCCTTCACCACAGTCCATTCCGGTAACTTCCACAGGATCGCGCTGTATGCGCCTCCACCACGTTTGACATGGGCAGATCCATCGAAACTGACCACATGCAGTTCTTCACCAGGCCGAACTGACGGGATTGGCGCCTGGATCTTGCGTTGCGGCTCCTTCTTGTGCGCGATCGCGATCAAAGCCTGATCCACCTTGAATCTAGGTGTAATACGGCTGCCAGGGTCCCCAGGATCTCATCTTCGCCCTTCGTGCACTTCATAATCTCGAGTGTCCACGGCGAGAGCAGAGCCGCCCACTGTCCCAATCGCCCGTGCAGGCCCGTGGATCTGAACAATCAGGCCAACGTCGAATGCCTAGTCAAGACTCGGATCTGGCGTCCAACTAACATGTTGTAACCCAGATCCAGGATCCGCAACAGACCCAACACCTCCTTCTCAACCACGCCATAATTAAGTTCATTTGACTTTAGGGTGCGACCGGTGAGCGTCGCTGGATAGTGGATCCCGTCGTACTCCTGCATCAGGGCAGCTGAGATTGCCCACTCGCTAGCGTACACGACCACAACCGGCAACAAATCCGAGTCGAAGTGTCGGAGGATCGGAGTCATTGCCATCTTTTCCTTCAATTTCGAAAATGTCCGGTGAGCGCGAAACCAACATGGATCTACACTGTTTGTATCACTCACCTTCAGATCCAAAGTCTTCCGCTTCCCAGTCTTGGTGGATCCAGAGCCTGGATCCGGTAATTCTAGACCCACCGTGCCGGACGAGGTCTGCTCCATTGGATCTGGGGTCGTTGAAGCCGTCAGCGCTTGAATCCGGCGTCGACTCTCCGGCTTGCTCATCGCGGCGTAGTCCACTTCACGTAATTCGTAGAGAACCGCAGCGTAGATCGCGTAGTCCTCCAGAAACCGACTGTAGTAATTCAAACTACCCAGGAATGACTGCATGGATCTAAGTAAGTGTGCTTGGAAAGGGTAGATCCGTTAGTGCCGAGAGATCCTTGGGATTCGCCTCTAGTCCAGCATTTGACACGCGATGACCGAGGTACTCCACCTTACTTTTGCCCCAGAAGCTCTTTACCACGCTGATTGAGAGATTCCACTTATCGCACGCGTCAAGTAGCGCGTCCACACCCTCACACAGATGGTCCCAGGATCCACCAGTTCGTCAATGTACGACCGTCGCCCAAGCACGGATGGTTTGCCTGGACATTCAGGTTCTCCCAACTTCAGATCCAGATCCAGCACCTCCGATCCAGATCCACGCTTGGTTTTAAGTTCACGCTCCGATCCAGATCCATCTTGTAGCCGCGGGATCCGAGTGAATCCGTACAATGCGTTGTCCAACATACGTTGATAGATCTGGGGTGCATTCTTCAATCCAAAGGGCATCCGGTTCCACTCGTACAGCCCGAAGGGGGTGGTGAAGGCGGAGATCGCACGAGCCCGATCCGTCATCGTCACCATCCAGAATCCATGGACGAAGAGTACCTGGCGTGTGCTTACTGTACATATTACTGTACAACCGGTACTGGATCTCAACGGGGTCACCACGGTCTTGAAAGAGTTCTCTGCGTGGGGCCGGGGTTCGCGCTCAGCGAACGTGGCGGCGACTTGGGATACGAGAAGAGTAGGAACTTGTAGCGTTTCGCTCGTTAGCGCAGGGGTGCCGATCGCGTCGACTCGCCCCCGCGCCGCGGGATATCTCTCGGCTTGCTTCCCTTGCGGGTTGCACGCTGCGCCGCCTCCCGTAGCGCGCGCAGCGGAGAGAAGGCCTCCCCCTTTTAACCTTGGCCCCACTATATGGGACTTCCTGCCCAAGGCAAGGGGCCAGCTTTACTGGCTCTTTGGAGGTCTTCGTCGTCTGTCCGTTATACTCTCATTATTGTAGACCTGTCAACGTTTTGCCTACATGTATACTGTACCACCAACTCGCAAATACGTTTCCCATAGACTGTCCAAAGCCGCTAAACTCTGTGGCAACAGATGCTAAACTTACGTCCTGTAGCAGCTGTTTGTATCAATACCTCTTAAATCAGATTATTTGTGGTATGTGTTTTACCAAGTTTTTGCCTCAGATCCGTTTGATATCTGGAGCATATTCGAGCCAACCCGTGGTAGCGAAGGCATTATACATGCGCATACAGGAGCTTACTGCTATGTAAGCATGTCTGCTCAACAACGTGGTGGACATGTTGTACCAACGCCGGCGTATTATCCGTCAGTTTTTTTTTTCTGGTGAGTATCGCTTGGGTCACCGGCGTTATCTGGTTGAGAGGGCGAGCTTGGGGATATTTATCTCTGGGGGCCACAACGAAGGTCTGGAGGGGCCACAACGAAGAAGTCAACTGGCGATTGGCTAAAATATGATAAGAAGGCGGCTCAAGTACTGAAGTTATTGACTCCAGCACTCCGAGTCATGGAGGTGCTGCGCGGGATATTGTTACACACGAGGCTGTGCCCATCGTTCGTTGCCGGTGCATCGCAGTGATCGTCCTGACGACGTGCCACGAGGCGGCCCGTCCTCCCCGCCCTTCGCCCTGCCCGCCGTGGCTGTTCACCCTTCACATTTGTGGACGAAGACTGCTACGGCTGCTCCTCCACCAGCACGACCGGCAGCACCACGACCTGCAGCACGCGCGAACCTGATGCTGAAGACGGTCGATTGCAGCGTCTGACACGCACGGAGTCTTCGACTTGGGCTTCAACGCCTGTGGACTCGCATGGACGACGACGAGGTGGGGTGGTTGAGGAAGAGCACGGACGGTTGTCTTTGTAACAGGGTTACACGCGCAAGTGGCTACAGCCACTTGCGACTCTAACAGATGCGATGTCTGTTAGAGGTTCGAAAGACTTTCTCGACCTTGGTGTAGACACACCAAAGGCTACATACATTTACGATCACCACGACGGGTGGTCCATAGAGACTTAGGATTCCTATTGGCTGAAATCAGCATCTTTTAGCCAATGAGCGACATTCATAGCACAGGAATTCTGCCAACCAGCCGTTGGCAGATTCCTAACTTAGAATATTACACTTAGAGGAAGTCAGAAAGCATAAAACAAAAATAGCAGTTCTCATTTTAACCCAAAAACATTATTTGGATCGTTTATTTAGATTAATCTATACTCGGAACCCCGAGTATAATTAACTCTACTTTAAACTAAGCAACGCTTCCTCACACACGTGCGCACACGTGTAAGCTAAAGTAGTGAGCCAAAGTAGGCACATTACAGTCTTCGCTTCTGGTAGGAGGCAACATATTGGCGCGCTGGAGGGCCTGTCGATCGCGGGGATCTCGATGCCGGTCTCACGCATGCACAGAGGCACGACATCACCCCCATCGCAAACATGCTTACGTCTTCGACGCGTCCCATGGCAGCGCTTCGGCTGCCGAAAGAGAAGGTCTGTAGTCAGCTTACCTATAGATCAATATGTGCGACAGGGATTTCCTCGAAAGAAGGGTTTGTTCTCACTATTTATTCTTCCGCTTCGAGGCAACACCTCGTGCCGTTTGAGCCCGCGAATTGGCGGTGAATGGAGTGGTAACAAGTCCTCGTGCCGTTTAAAGCTGGGGAGGGCGAGTTGTTTCTCAATGAAGTCGGAAGAAGAAGCGTACAATAAATGATTCGTACAATAAATGATACAGAGGTTTGCCAGCATAATAACGCTCGGAGTTTCTCTCCAACTAACGCATGGGCTCCTGTTGCTGCAGATATTGCTGTCCGACTAGAAACCAGGTCCGACAACATGCAGGTATTGTGCTTTCTCAGCCACGACATTGATTAAGAATCTAATTGAACTCCGTCATGTTAAACGTTCCTTCTTGTAGGATATCCCAGCACGATATCCATCTCTTCTGTCTTACTCTTCCGAGCTCGGGCATTCCTGCTGTTGCTGCTTTTGCCCTATCTATGCGCAGATTTCCAAGGGGCATGACCCAAGCACGTAGATGCCTGGCACAATCGCTTCGTCGTAATCTTCGAACTCCTGTGCAGTGGCGTTGCAGGTTGCTGCGTTGTGCTGCGTGGATTGACATCGACTGCAATGATAGTCCGATCGAGTCGCCGTACGCTTGGCCGATACCAGAGAGGCGAAAAACGCGTTGGTTGCTTCAGTGTCGTCATGCTCGTGACGCATGTTGTCGTCAGCACACTCGCTGTCGACAAAACCTACGGTTGTGTCAGCTCGAGTCGACGAGCTTGAGGTGGTTTCCTCTCCTCTGCTTTTCATTCGTGGTTGAACTCTCTTGGCATCTGCCTTTCGAGTTTTGTGGCCACCTCCACCTTGTCGGTACTGCGGTGATGGTTTCACAGTGTAGTGGGTTGAAGTGGATAGCCCAATTCAGCCCGTGCAGTGGACGGCAGGCTGATCTTCAGATTGGCAGTGGCGGGTTGCCACTGCCAACCATCGAGGTCGATCGTAGGCTTATAGCCCGAGCTGGCAGTAGGATACATAGCCATAGTAAGACACAGTTTAAGTTTTGCCGACAAATACACCAGGCATAAAGCTTTAGGGAGTGCCAGCTCCCCCAGTTGGTGTTCTAGTGCGAAACCCACCACACACAGCGATTGTTGTCGTTGGCAATGCACCCACAGGTAAATTGATCTCGACGCTTTTGAAAGCATCGCGAATAGTGGAAACCAAATAGGCCGGGTGAAAATACTGCAGGACATGATACAGCGGAGTCTTCCCTGGGTTCTTTCGCTCCAGGTCAAAGAGAACAGCTTGGATATGGCGACAGGGAATTTTTAGTTGGGTAGCTGCATTACACTGATAGCATGTTCCGGTCGACATATTTGTCTCGTACACCACCATCGTAGAGGCCACTCCGCTTCTATCGAAGGCATCAAATACGTAGAAGCAGGGGAGTTTGGCTACCAAGACAGTGAGCTTGGACACATGCTTCTTCTCCATCTCGAAGAGCTTCATTGCATGTGGCGTTATGTCATAGTTTGCAGAAACCCAGGCATCCGCCTCATCTAGTAGGTCGTTTCGTATTTTCACTAACCGCATGCAGTAGGCCGCCAAAGACTTGAATACCAGATTCGTGCGTGCATGGTTCCACAACAGACCGTTGTTATCTCCTTCAGCACCGCTTGTAGATCGAACCCCGAACAAAGGCGATTCGTCTCCAAAATAGGTCTTGCCTTTCCAATTACGTTGCAGCCACTGCTCGTGCTCAGGACCAAAGCCAGAGTTTCCTACCACTGCCCAGCTAACAGGATGAATGCTCTGCAAGTATGACCAAACAAACTCTTCCTTCCGCGTGGTTCCAACTCCCGCCACAAGACCGCTGGGAAACCTCTTCCGAATGCGCTCGATGTTACGGTCGTACTCCCGCACGGTCTTCGAAGCTTGCACGGCCATGATGAGGTCATTTAAGTTTTCTTTTTTCACGTCCAGCTTTTTGAACTTGTCGACTGTGTTGAACCGAATGTGAACTGAACAAAACTTAATGTGCACCCGTAGACCTTTCGACGCGAGCACCTCCTGAGCACGAAGCTGTTTTCCTCGATCCGTAAATGTAGGTCGATCATGTAGCTTGATCCCACTAGCGATGCAATTCGCAAAAAAACACACGAAGTTCTCGATCGTCTCCTTGTGAACATAGGCAACCGCAATGGGAACGACGCGCTTGTTGCCGTTTTTCCCGACTAGAGTCACGCATACACCATTGTAGCTACAGTATTTTGCCTGACTAAGGAAGCTATATAAATTTATAACCTGTAAGACTATATTCGC
>JAIKVH010000803.1:0-12029 GCA_024679275.1 Phytophthora niederhauseri
CCTTCTTAACGATAAACCTATCATCGTCGAGCTGCATATTCTACTGTGACATCACCATGAAAGCGAGCTTGCCGCCTTTGGTGGATAAGAACGCGATGGCACGCGCACCGAACTAGGAGCTAATGGAAGAGGAGAACGAGTTGGCCGTACGGAGATGCCTAGGTTGACCACTTCATCGAGTATACGTTGTTCTCAACGCTCGGGCTCGAAGGTCAGCCCAAATGGCAGTAGTAGATAGCAACGTTTCTTGTTTGCATATTTACTAATGATGGATATGCACACAATGGACAGTGATCATTCATGTTACTGTTTCGTGTTTAGACATCAAGTCTATACACCTTGATAACTAGTACTGCTGAAATGTAATCACTAGTCTAGCTGGTCTTGTCCAAGCGAGCGCACGTCCTCCATGATCCGCTGTCGCTCCTCGAGGAAAAAGTTCAAATCTCCCTGCAGTCGAAGTTTAATCGGGCTAGCGGCGGTGCTCATTTCGCATTCAATCTCACCAATGCGCTTGCGAATGTCGTCGAGCATTTTGTGGTGCTCGGCGCGAATTCGAACGGATATCTCTTGTTCCTGCTCTCTTCCGAGCGCAACCTCTGCCTCTCGGGCTGCTGCAATTCTCCCAACAAGCGTAACAAGCACGTCCATTGCATCGGATTCCGATTTTTGCTTCTTGCCAGGCGTTGACTTGGCCGGTGAGCGCGCAGCTCGCTTTTTTTTGCTGCCTCGCTGACTTGGAGTGGCGCTGGACGTTGAACGGCGTTCGCGTGTCGGAGTAGTGGAGTCCGCAAGCGAATCGTACTCGTCTTCTTTGTGCATACCGCCACGAATACAGTTCAGCACTTCGGGTCGAATCTAAATGAGTATCGCATTGGTTAGTTCGTTGAATACAAGATCATGCAAAATAAATGATCATGCATACCTTAGTCCAGTACCACAAGTAGAGGACATCAACTTTACCGTGGATGAACTTCTTGAATTCCCGATCATGAGTACCTGATAAACGGAAATTGGCTTCGTAAATGCTGAAAAATGACGTCAGCTCTTTCCAAAACTCTTCCAGCTTTGCAGCGCTATGGGGAACGATGGTGCCAGGCTCGATCCCATCGAAGTCTGCATCATGAGAGATGAGCCCGCTATATTCTTCATCTTCCCTCTGATAGCTGGCGGCAACGTCTCGCCAGAACAGCGCCTTTTGAGAGGACTGGGCGTCGTCCAAATCTGCTCGGTCGAAGTTTTTTCCTGATATAACGCGGTATAAACTATCAGACCATTTTATTTGTAAGGATCAACAACACAGTGTGCTTACCCGTTGTTTCGATGAGCCTCATGAACATGTTCTTGGACAGCAACACGTTCGCTAGGCGGAACATGCAGTGCTTCGTCCGTCGAGTGTTTCCGGAAGCCATTGTCGATGCCACTGACGCTCCTTCGCCCTTATTCACAAGCGCATCGTAGTGGCGAAGGCATTTGATCCGGGCGGCCTTGTTAGTTCGGGTGTTGAGCTTAATTTCGCGTAGAGTACACTCCTTTCGAATGAGATCTTGTGACATCTTCTCGTACGGCTCCCAAGCGTAATGGCCGTCCATAATGGTGCCGCTACGAGTAGGAGGGTCCATGACAGCACTTGGAGTCACATCGAGGCGCTCACGTGCCGTTTGTGGATCTCTTGGTCCGTAATACGCAGTCGTAGCCGCCTGAGGCTGTACACTTTCGACGACATAAGCTGGCTGAGCTGGCGGGATAACTTGGTCACCTCGGGCGATAGGAGGCGTGGTGTAGTTTGGTAGAAGCTGCTGTGGGGGCGGTGCAGCCCATGCGAGCTCTGACGTGAGGTTACGCGCCACTTGGGGCTGGTGCGCTCGGTCGTCTTCGGTTTCCATTGCTGGGGGAGCTTTGAGTATGAGTCGAATGGTTCACACAGAACACCAACACTATCCTTGATTGGACAATATTTATCAAACGCTTGGCCAATCAATTTCATTTAGTTTCATTCTCAACCGAGCACTCGGGGTAGGGTACGCATGCAACGCACGCGTCGAGTAAAACGCTCCGGTTGAGAACAGGCCTAATACTAGTTTATCACAGCTACACTTTTACTGAAGAATAGCAACACTCCGCGAGAGATGCCGCATGCGTTGTGGGATTCGTTGGCGATTTTACCTTGAATTTTAATGTAGCATATTCTTCTTATGAGCCAGGCAACACTAAATAATCAATGGATATCGTGTCACATCCATTGTATCACAAAAAAAACGTCTACAGCAGAGGTGGGAAACCATGATTTGATATTGTGTTCTGGTTTATATTTTTTTCACTGGTATTAGTTTTTGTTAAGTTGCAGCACGCGGTGGTGGCTGCAGCTTGTGAGTGATGGAGACCAAGGGACTACGAGCAAAGGCCGAGAATGACTCGAAGAAGATCCAGGGAAAGCTGACAGTACGAGACCGCGGTAGTCGTAGCTTTAGTTCTGGCCTCAGTGTCAAATTCGCAGCGCCGAAGAGAGAGCAGCAAGTTCCAGGGGCGCTGGAAGCAGTAAGAGATCAACAAGTTTATTTTTTTTCCTACTCGCGCCGCTGGCACTCGCACTCCAACAGGGTTATGAGCCCAAACAAGTCGTCGTGGGAGGTGGAGGTCTCGGAGAAGACTGGACGTCCTGTCAGATGGAGCGGTCAGACGTGGCCGTACTACCGAATGCTCATGGAGCTGGCGTTTCTCAAGGAAGATGTGTTCCGCGTTGCAACCGGGGCGCTGGTGCGCGACCCGAACTGATCCCAGCAGCAGGTGGCCGCGTGGGAGGATAACCAGAGAACTATCCAACGTGTGATTTTCGCGTCTGTCAACACGGACTTCGGTCAGCAGTTGATGCAACACACTGACGGGACTTCGATGTGGGCGTACCTGTGCAACCGGTTTGATGGCACCGTGAATGACCAGACCCGCGCTCTTACCAAGCGACGACTGTACGCCGAACTGGAGGCAGCACGGTGCAAGCCCAACAGTGACTTTGAGGGGCACTTGAACTCCATGATTCGGCTGCGGACACTGCTTCATGCCGTTGGAATGGCACTCGATGACACAGTCTTTACCGGGATGCTAGTGTCGTCCCTCCCTGCAGGGGATAGGTTTGATCGTCTGCGTGGGCTCGTGGAGTCCGGGCTCGACTGCGTTGATACACCTGATAAGATTGTCGAGATGGCGATCACGTATGACAAGGCCAACAAGGCGGACCAGCTCCTGTCGCGCGCCTTTGGCATCAACGACCGCTCGCCAAACCCGAACCAGCAGAACAGGCCGAGGACTGGTGGTGGTAGTGGCAACGGAGGCCCTAAAAGACCTGGCCACACCAAGCGGGAGGAGTCTCAGCGCCAGCGTGACGAAAACAGGAGGACAAGAAACTGCTTTGGCTGCTACAAGCCTGGCCACGCACGACGAGATTGCCCAAATGAAGGGGGTGGCAGAGGCGGGCAAGCTAACCTGTCGTATACTGGTCACGCAAATGCCGCCGTGGGCCAGCAGGTTGCGACTCGAAGTGATGGCGCTGGTGGCGCCGCCCCGCAATCTGGAAAGCAAGGTGGTCCTTCAGCAAGGGCTGAGGGTCCCACAAGGGACGATGGAGGCGCTGCGGGGATGCGGTGCCATGCGTCTGCAAGCACAGCAAAGCAGCACGGTGGGTACCAGCCGGAGAGCTGGGTATACGACACTGGTGCCAATCGGCACCTGGTTGGGGACAAGAGGTACTTTGTCGAGTCCCGTAAGCTATCTGCTACTGAGCCCAAGAGGGAAACAGTGAAGGGGTACAATGGTACCACCGCTCCGGTTGGTGTCGGCACCATTGATTTATGGGTGATCGTGAACGGTGGTCATGTCGCAGTCCGGCTCGAAGAGGTGTACTTCTCGCCTGGCCGTCCAAACCTGTTCTCGCAGTCAGAGGCGCGGAAACAGGGCTTTAAGGGTGAGTACGATGACACCAAGGGACTGTATACGCTGAGCAAGAACCTAGCCACGGCACTACAAGCACCTCTGAATCCATGTGGCTTGTGGATGTTCACGGCCCACAACGAGTTCCTGCCTGGTGAGCGGAACCCGCAGGTCCCTGAAGCGATGGTCAACTACGCGCTGCACGATGGCGTCGCAGATCTACAGTGCTGGCATGAACGATTGGGCCACCTGTGCCACCAACATGTAAGGAAGATGGTCGACAGATGGTCGACATGACTTAGTGGACGGTATGATGCTGCGTAAGCGACAGTTCGCCACCTGTGAGGCGTGTCAGCTAGGCAAGCAACGCGCGAAGCCCCACAGAAGGTGCTGGACCGCGGGGTGACTGAGAGGAACCAGCTCGTCTTCGCAGACCTGCTGTTCCCGCCTAAGAACTACAACTGCACGAGGTTTAATGCGGTGTTAGTCGTCATGGACGCCTACACAAGATTCGTCACGGTGTATCCTGTCAAGACGAAGCACAAGGACGACGTGAACCCGCTGGTCAAGCGGTACATCGTTTGGGCAGAGCGGCTGTGTACCGGCTGTAAGGTTAAGACGATGTTCACGGATGGTGGAGGGGAGTTTGTCAACGACGGAATATCGGCGTGGTACCAGGCCAATGGGATCACTCACACGGCGACGCCGAAGAACTCGTCCAGGATGAACATGGTCGAGCGGACACACCAGACGCTGACCGGCATGATGAAGTCCATGATGAAGGAGTCCGGGCTCCGACTTCCTTCTGGGTGGACGCCCTCCGCTATGCTGCGTACTTGAAGAACCGGTCATACTCAAGCCCAATCGATCGCACGCCGTACCAAGCCATGTGGGGCAGGAAGCCCGACATCCACCACGTGAGAAAGTTTGGCGCACTTGCGTACGTGCACACGAAGGTTGGTCCCGCGCGACACAAATTCGCGGACAACTGTCGGGTTGGGTTCGTCCTTGGTTACCGCGAGGACACCCTGGGATGTAAGGTGTACTTCCCCACCGCTGGGACTGTGGCGTTTGGTGGCCAAGTGACGGTGAATGAGCAGGTGCTGTACAAGGACCGAGAAGGGACCGAATTTGATGAATCTGTACGTGACTGGGCCGTCAAGCAGTAGGGCCCGAGTTTGGTGAATCTGTACGTGACTGGGCCGTCAAGCCCCTTCCGGCCGTAGGTGGGGGGGGGGGGGCCACCGTGCTACGGATGATGATGTACCAGAAGACGGAGAGGAGTCTGTCGAGCTCGAGCTCCAACACACATCAGAACACCCACATGCAAGCTGGATGGAGCGGGAGCCGCCTCAATTCAACGACAATATTGTGTTCTCAAGCGCTGAGCCGCCCTTTAGCCGAGAGGATGAGCATCGCAGCCGCAATACTCATCTCGGCCCCCCTGCTGAGAGTGCAAGTGGTGACGCAGACGATAGCCATGATGCTGAAGAAGTACCTGTCACCGATGACGGTCTGCAGAATACCAATGGGGACGATCCTGCGGTGGGCGAGACTTCACAGCACGAGTCGGAGTATGAACATGACGATGAGCAAGGCGAAGCAGTGATTGGGGGTGACTTTGAAGGTAGCCGAGCACGCGACGAGCAAGATGATTTGCTGCCTGAGGACCTGGAAGCTCAGAGTTCGATTGGTGAGGAAGGGCCCGAAAGTGATGCTGAAGGGGTGGAGTTTCCGGTGAACCCGCCGCAGATCACTGGGCAGCGGCGTGCTCGCGACGACGAAGCATCGGTGATCAGTGGAGAAGCCGAGCCGAAACGGACCCGCACTGGCCTCGTGTACGTAGCCGATGGTGATGCTGAGGATGGAGTTGATGAAGATTTAAAGCGGGAATTCGCTGTGTACGCGGCCATTGCGTTCGTGACGATGAAGCAGGAACCCCCACAGCAGCGGCTGTTGCACGAGCCTGAAGTCCGACTGCCACGGGGTGTCAACCATGCAATGCGGTCACCTCAACGCATAGAGTGGTGGGCCGGAATAGAGAAGGAGATGGCTGCAATGGAGGCGAAGGACGTGCTGGAGCTCGTGCCGGAAGATGAAATGCCGGTTGGAAAACGGGCACTAGAAACAATGTGGAGGTTTCAGTTCAAGACGGACAACGAGGGCAACGTGATTCGGTTCCGCCCTCGCCTCTGCGCCCGCGGCGACAAGCAAGATCCCGAGGTGGACTTCTTTTCGATGGAGATATTCTCCCCTGCCGCCAGGATGGCATCGTTCAGATTCTTCGTAGCCCTGTGCATTTTACTTGGACTGGATCCGTTCCGTGTGATGTGGACACGGCGTTCCTGAACGCGGCCCTGAAGATCATCCACTACATTCGGCGCATTCCAGGGTTCCCACTTAAGAAGGGGTGGATGTACAAGGTGAAGCACGCGCTTAACGGGCTTCACCAGAGTGGTCGCGAATGGTATAATGAGCTAAACGCGTGGCTGGAAGAGCATGGGTCGAGCCGCTGCGTATCCGAACCTTGCCTGTATGTGTACAGCAAGGGGGGCGTGCTCGCGCTCTTACTCGTGTATGTGGATGACCTCATCAGTGGCACGAACAACGAGTTTTGGAAGGTGTCATTCTTCGTGGAACCGAACACCAAGTATGGCATTAAGGACCAGGGTAGATTGCACAGCTACCTCGGAGTGCAGGTCGACCTTACGGAGGAAGGTGCCTTCCTGCACCAAACCAAGCACGCCAAGGATGTGCTCCGCAGATTTGGCTTTGAAGGTGCGAGAGGCTGCAGATCCCCGCTAGACCCGACGACCAAGCTACGTGCCGTAGCTGATGTGGATAAGGAGCCGGGCATTGACTACCGTGCTGCAATTGGCTCACTGATGTACATGGCAACGGGTACTAGGCCGGACCAGGCCTTTCCGGTGGGGTACATGAGTCGGTTTGTGGAGAATCCGACAGTTCAACATGGTGGTGCACTCAAGCGTGTACTCCGCTATTTAGTAGCTACAGCCGACCACGGTATTTTCTTCAAGAGGCAGAAAGCTGGGAGTACGTCGAAGCTGGGTGCCATAAAGATTGAGAACTATTGCGACTCGGACTGGGGAAACTGCCCTGAGACCCGAAAGAGCGTCACGGGATACGCCATGTTAGTGGCTGGTGGACCTGTTGCCTGGGCAGCGCGAAGGCAGGTAGTGGTGGCGCAAAGCACGGCAGAAGCGGAGTACGTAGCATCGTGCGAGGCGTGCATGGAGGGGCGTGCTTTGGCTAACGTAGTGACGGAGGTCCTACCGAAAACGAGGATCGACTTCACGCTCGGCGTGGACAATCAAGCGGCGATCACATTGGCATCGAATCCTACCTACAGCAGGAAGACCAGACACATCGAGTTGAGGTTCCACTACGTCCGCGAACAAGTCGCGCAGAAGGCAGTGAGCATATGGAAAATCGACGGCGATGTCAATCCCGCTGATTTGTTCACGAAGCCGCTCGGGTACCCGCGGGTCACCAAGATGAAACAACTGGTCGGCATGCACCCCGAATCCGAACCTACGCCGCGCGAAAAGCCGCGCAAGCTGTACAACGATGGACAGCAGCGTGACGAGTGGCAGAAGGGCATGAACGTGGGCGCGGGCTAGTTCCGAGGCTCGCAAGCTGAGTACTCGGAGGGAGGCGTGTTAAGTTGCAGCACGCGGTGGTGGCTGCAGCTTGTGAGTGATGGAGACCAAGGGACTACGAGCAAAGGCCGAGAACGACTCGAAGAAGATCCAGGGAAAGCTGACAGTACGAGACCGCGGTAGTCGTAGCTTTAGTTCTGGCCTCAGTGTCAAATTCGCAGCGTCGAAGAGAGAGCAGCAAGTTCCAGGGGCGCTGGAAGCAGTAAGAGATCAACATGTTTATTTTATTTCCTACTCACGCCGCTGGCACTCGCACTCCAACAGTTTTCAGCCCCTGCCTTCTAGAATACCTAGCACACCACATACCCGATTTCGTACGCTGGAGAAGGAGGGTTGGAGTTCACGTCGCCCGGTCTGATCTGTCAATCCAACAACAGAGTAATATTTTAAGTACTAGATTAATATACTGATCAATTTGTAGACGTGGATCAGAAGTTACTAAGTACTACAGTAGGTCATTAACCCCAGCACTTTTTGTCCTAGAATCTAGGACCAAAACTCGCTTAAGTACGACGTATTTAGCAGGATTTTGTCCTAGAACCAGCAAAAAGGACCAAAAGTGACTTGGGGGTTGTATGGAAGAAATAAGATCCAGGTAAGTACGAGGGTGTCATGTATAACAAAGACAACAACTGTTCGAGTGGTGTAACGGCTATAGCCCTATACTGAACTCAAGTCACATTAAGGAATTTGTCCTAGAATCCAGGACAAATATGAAATGCGATATGTTATTAATGACACTTTTCAACTGTAGCTTTTGCCATTATGGACAATGGTGGACACTACGCATAACGCAGCATGTAAAGCGCGAATCAAAGGCTTTCTCTCCATACCAATAACATGGCCCATCTATCAAAAACGGGAGAAATTAATGCAGTCAGAAAATACGTCCTAAACCAGACAAATTGTCCTGCAAATGCAGGTCCGTTTGTAGGACCGATTATATGAATTATGGTTAGGGTGCAGGACATATTCAATCCGTTGTATTTTGAGTCCGATACAAAACGGACGAGGGCGAGCGGATGCGAGCGCGACGCTCACTCAATGCATTCACCAATAATCAACACCCGCCGATCAGGCGGGGGCGTGTCTGCGCGAGCGAGCGTACGCGAGCGCTGCAACCCGATATTTTTTTCTGGACACCGCGCCTGGACGAGCCGAGGACTTAGCGTAAGGCACGAGGGGGTGGGGCAGGCCGCGCAGCGGCGCTCCCCGAGCGAAGCGAGAGAGGGGTGGGCTCCCCCCGAAGTGCCGTCGCTAAGCCCGCATGCGAGAGCCAACGGGCGAGCGTCCGCCCTATGAAGTGTAAGGCCAGTGAAGTGTAAGGTCCGAGAGGGAGAGCAGCTTTGATTGGCTAAGTTAGCTGTCCTAGACTTAACTTAGCCCGCGAGGGTAGGTTCCGACATAAATAAAAACCAGTTATTTACTGTAAAACAGAACGGGTTAATGTAAAATGTACGTTTTGTCGTAAGTGTGTGGTATTTTGCAGGACACATTCCACGATTTTGCAGGGCATGTTTTATGGTGCAGGACCAATTTTCTGGCTGCATTAAATCGTCTCATCAAAAACAACGCCAGCGTAAGCTTCTAACTTTTGGTCCTTGTTTTTGTCCTTGATTTGGCGGTTAAACACTGTTCCCCGTATACTGTCAGCACTTAAGGAAAAGTGCCAGTACTGGCAAGCTCTGCACCTGCGTATCCAGCTACGCGATGCCATTCGTGTCTTGATCATGTCCTACAGATCCCAGTACTCCTGTCGGACGTACAACCCATTGAAGAGTGCGGTACTAAACACCGGCTTTGGGAGCTTCAGTAGCTTCCCCACAGCCAGATCTGCCTCACCATCGAGTTGCTGTCCGAATTCCATAAGCGCGACCACCACATCAGAAGACACGACTTCCGTCCTTCGCCGTTTGCCGCCTACGACCACCTTTGGCTGCTGAACCGAGAGCGGCGCTATCGCTGGCACTCTCACCAGCACGCAAACCGGTCCTTTCCCAGCTGCCAACTCTCCCTCAGTCAGTTGACCCGCAGTTCTTGCTCCTCCCATAAGTCAGCAGACTCGTTTAGTTGCGTCATGCCGCTTAGTGCTGTCCCCGCCTCTCTTGAAGTCCAGTTCCGTGAACCACGCGTCGTCCTTCTTAGTGGTGAAAAGCACCAGGTCGTTCGCATCACATGTGATCATCGTCGGTCTCTGATGCTTGATCGCGACCTTCAAGTCACCCACCGACATGTTCGCGTCAATGTTGATATTCTGTCCACCTCCACTCCGCACCAGAGAGTCACCATGTTTCTTCGAGGCGGCCGATTTTGCAGTGCGAGTCGGGATCCGTATCTCTCTTTCAGAATTCAGTGAAGAAAAACCATCAAACTCCGATTGTTTCTCGAAGACAAGGCGCTCAGTTCACTCTTCTTTCTTCTTCGCCCCAGTAATGTTGTCAGGAGCGATCGGTGCTAGCAGTTCCTCGAACCTTGATGATACGATAACATCCCAGTGCAGGTCCAATACCCGGCCGAAGGGGAGTTTCAAGCGGACTTCCAAAAAAGTCCGAGAAGCGCTTCGTTCAGTGGCCCCAGTGGACCAACAAGCGTTTAAATTTCTGCTGCGGAAAGCCAGTGAGGTGCGTATGGGCAAGGAGGAAGAAGAAACGTACGAGGAGACCATCGATGCTCGCTTTGTGCTCTATATTGATATCATATCAACCATATCAATGATATGTACAAATCACTAAAAACAAAATCGCGTCCGATTTAGTGCAATTTTGCAGCGTGAAAGCTCGGGGGCGCCCTAGTTCAGAACACTGGAATGCGTTGAAGAGGATTGCTGCCATGGCGCCCAGACGTGCCCAGAGTTGTGGCCCAAGTCCCTGTTCGTGTGTATTTCAATGTTAGTCCGGGTAAACGTTATCCACGACTTGTTTGGAGAGGACGCTGCGGCCACAAGCGAGAGAATGGCGCTCCAAACGAAAGAGAATAGATACGGCCCCAGCCATACGCGAGCGATCGACGAGCACGTCATCAGTATCATATTTTCATTCGGAGGCTCACCTGTATCGCGTGCGGTTCACATTCGAACCACGGGAGATATGGCTTGGATGTGTGATGATGGCATACAGAGCTTGCACATCGCATCCGCAACAAGCATATCCAACCCGCAGCAGGACTAGTGGTGTGCTCGCTGAGCAACCATAGTGAGGCAGATCCGAGCGGGCATCATGTACGGGAATGCAGGCAAGACACGCAAGGATTCATGCTGGGTTGCTGGAGTAATCTGTATCCAGCAACTGCATCTACAGCTCTCCCTGGGCTGCCGCGACGGCAGGAGAGAGCGCTTACAAACTAGCTAAGGTAGTTTACTTTGCAATTTGCATCTAAGCTGATAAGTACACGTTGGCTTAGTGGGAGTCCCAGCTCCCAAGTATCGTGACCACGTCACAAAGTTAACTTTAGTATCGTGTAAACGATGAGAACGCGCAGTGGACGATCGGCCCCAGGTGGCCAGGTGGACACCAGCGGCACCATGGAGAACCAATCGACTGCTGAGGCAACTACGGTGAATTCGAGGACGGGCACTTCGACGAGCAGCTTCGCGGCTGCAATTCCGGTGACATCGTCTTCTCTCATGCCACCCTACGTCACGGACATCTCGCACCAGGCTTTGGTCAAGTGGACGCGAGAGAGACGTGAGTATGAAGATGCAGTTGAAGCTCGCTGTGCGGCTACGGGTGAAGACAAGGGCAAAGCGATGAGAAGTGTCAAGAACTCCTTCAACAGGAACTTATTGGAGACTCTCTGCAAGTTCGAGTGGAATACGACCGTGGAGGCGATCACTGACGAGCAGATCGTTGCTGAGCTCGACAAGATTGTCGGCAATGTCATGAACGATGCTGTGGTGGACGTTGACTCGATTTTTGGCAACAAGTTGAAGATGAACCTACGTGAGCGTGATGTGAAAGCGAGAGTGATTAACTATTTCATGCTCTGTGACGAGATCATCTTGCAGCATGGGCTGGCAAACACTTTTGCGACTACGACGGGAATGAAAGAAAAGTGCCGGTTGTTGAAACAACATCTCGAGCCTGCAGCGCTGAGGGATGCAGTTGATGCGCATCATCGATTGGTGGACAACTCCAGCAAGTCCGATGATCATGCACTGTACCTGCTCGTGAAGGAGAAGGCTTTAGAGCAGGAGAAGGTCTTCCAGCTTCTGGCAAAAAGGAAAAAGCTGCCTCAGCCGGCGATGCAGGGCGGCAAATCTCGTCGAGTTCAGGAGCAGGTGCAACGACCGAGGGAAAAGGAGCAACGGGTCAGCAAAGGCCAGACACGTACTGTACTCGTTCCGAAGTCGAACTCGGCAGTACTTGCAGCGAAGACCAAGCCCAAGACTGGGTGTTTTCACTGTGGTAAGGACCATTGGCTGAGTCA
>JAIKVH010000804.1:0-12026 GCA_024679275.1 Phytophthora niederhauseri
CCATCCTCACCGCCAACGCACCGATCTCCCTCGCCTGCTCCTGCAGCGCGTACATCTGCTCCAGGAGCTCCTCGAAGCCGCCCGACAGCTCCTGCACCTGCTGAAACAGGTCCTCCGCCAGCCACGGATCCATCGCCGCATTGCCGGCCAGTCCAGCCAGCGTCACGCCCCCCTTTCTGTCGCTATTGTCCGTCGCTGCAGCCTGCGCGTCTCGAACCGCCAGCAGCGCCGACTGGAACCCTTCAATCAGCGCGATGCCCTCGCGCTCCCGGTCGTACCAGGCCGCCCCTCTCTCCTGCATCGCAGTGAACAGCCTGGCAACTCGCTTCGACCAATTGCCACCCGCCTCCTTGCGCTCGTTTGCATCGCCCGCAGCACTCGCCGCCTTCTTGCTCTTCTTCTTGGCCATCGTTGCCGTAATTCGTTTTTGACAAAATGGCTACACTACTATTTGTCGAAAACTATTCACAATTTTTGACCGTTTCGACAGGTACACTGTACCCCGCCACGTACTTGTGAACGAGGAGCTCATTTGCACAGCCATGATGCGTGCCCTGCGGCTGCTCTTCCTGTGCGCGCTGCTGCTGGCCGCGACGCTGCTGTGCTGTACCCACGTCAATGCCTCCGATGCCGGTGCCGACGCCCCCAAGACGCCGGAGCCCACGTCCAGCGCCAGCGCGCGGGACAACCACCCCACCATCCAGCAGGTGCGCGGGCTGCGCAACGCCGGCATGAAGCGCAACGACGCCAAGGACTTTGCGGGCGCCATCGAGAAGCTGCGCGGCGCCATCACGCTGCTGCACGAGCGCGTGTTCGGCGAGGGCCGCCACGCCGTGTCGGACCCGGCCGAGCTCTCGCAGGACGCGGCGCTGTACGCGCAGATCCTGAACGACTACGGCTCCGTGCTCCTCCGCGCCCAGCAGTACGACGAGGCCATCGAGGTGCTCGAGGACTCGGTGGCCATGGTGGACAAGATCTACGGGGACAGCCACCCGTCGCTGGGGCTGTCGCTGCGCAGCCTGGCGGACGCCTACATGGCCAAGGACAAGTACCAGGAGGCCATCAACAAGTACAAGACGCTGCGCAAACACGTCAAAAAGGGCCTCGGGGTGACCCACGAAGCGTACATTGAGGCCTCCTTGAGGATCGCAGAGGGGTACAAGAAGCTGGGCAAGAAGAAGAAGAACGTACATTGAGGCCTCCTTGAGGATCGCAGAGGGGTACAAGAAGCTGGGCAAGAAGAAGAAGAACCTGAAGGTGCTCAAGGACGCCGTGAAGGCCCAGGGAGGCGAGATCAACGGACTGACCACGGGTATCGCTGAGCTCTACATGGAGCTGTCCACGGCTCACGTGGCGGTGAACGAGATCGACGACGCGTTGCGAGCGGCGGAGACGGCGAGCGCCATCTTCTTGCAGAGAGACGGGGAGGACACGCTCACGTACGCCTTCAGCTTGAACGCGCTGGCCGGCGTCAAGATGCGCCAGAAGAAGGTGGACGACGCCATTGAGCTGCTGGAGCGCGCGCACAAGATCGCGGTCAAGATTTACGGGGACAACGACCCCATCACGCAGGCCAGCGCCAAGACGCTGAGGGAGGTGAAGGAGTACAAACTGGACTTGCACGCGCAGAAGGACGAGCTTTAGAAAGACGCTGAGGGAGGTGAAGGAGTACAAACTGGACTTGCACGCGCAGAAGGACGAGCTTTAGGGAGGTGGATACATTTAGCTGGTGTATGGCAATAAATTCTGTAATGCAGCTCTACCATCCGAGCTTGGTGAACTTGAAGATGAAGTCCACGCCTGTTGCAGTGTCACTACCAATTAGCGCTTAACTACAAACAATACTAGATAATGAAGTCCACGCCTGTTGCAGTGTCACTACCAATTAGCGCTTAACTACAAACAATACTAGATAGGTAAGCGAACGTACGTACCGAAGTGTACTACTCGGAAGCACAGCGTGATCATCATCCAGACCATCAGCTTGCTCACAATGGACCACTTGTGCGTCTCCAGTACGAACGCGAGATGGTAAAGCGCTTGCATCCCGCAGTTTCGCTTTACTACCACCACCAACAGCACGAAGGACACAATTTGATGCAGCCCGAACACAAACGCAGGGAGCACTGTAAGGCCGGCGTTCTTCTGCGTGACCCCGGCCATCTCGGAGTGATACTGCGCGCTGGGAGGTGCGACATCACGAGAATATACGCCGCGTACAAGAGAGGGATGATGGTTTCCAAGTAAGAGGTGACAACGAGATATTCAATCGTGAAGAACGTCTCCAGAGCATACCGCAAAACGGACGGTTGTTCTGCACAAGACTTTAAAGTCTCGGGTGGTCGGGTTTCCTGTGCTGGTACAACCAAAGCAAAATTTGGCAACATTCACGGGAGATCGAATGTCCGAGACAGTTGGGGATGATACAACTTTGGATGGCTGGCGTATTTGCCTCGTGGCGTGCAGAGTCTTCAACAGAATGTCGTCCTGTGTCGGGGAAATTCGTGAAAATATTAATGCTCTCTCGATCGTGCCTCCCGATAATCGCTGTATCTCGACACAACAAGCCCGTGGCGTTCAGCAGATCATTCGGGTTCTCGATGCCCGCTTCGGAATCGCAGAGCCTCGATAGAACCCCGCTCGTCCGGCGGTGTAATCCGTAAAGCACAAGTATTGTTTGCAAAAGATCAGTCATAATGATGCCGGAAATCGTTATGGCCGACGTCGCGCCCTGCATGCAAGTAGCCACGTAGATGACGTTGAAGAAGTCCACGGTGAAAATTACCAGCTCCGGCGTCATATCCTCCACGTGCTTGGTACACCTCAGGAGGATGTTCTTAATGATCACCTTCATCAAAGGCAACGACAAAATCACCGGAAGCTGGAACTTTGACCCCTCCACATACCGAAACAGCACTTCGTAGATCGGATACACAAACATCACCATGATCTGCGCGTGCAAGAAGTTCATGTACTGGATGAGCTGCTTGCGGTGTGCGAGTAGTTGCTGCAACATTGGAGCGCCCAGTATGACTCGAAACAGAACAATGTGAATAAAGTTGTACACTGGAGTCAGCACCAACGTGAAAAGCGGAATTGGAAAAACGGTGTTGGCAGAGATGACCATCGAACAACCCGTGAAAATTACCGCAATTCCAGCCGAAAGTAAAGCGAGTTGGCGCGCAGAGATGTTAATTAAAGCTCTCAATAAAGTAAACTGCTTCGCCTGTGGAGGTTTGGGCGATCACGACAGTCACGACAGCGACGCGTATCCAGAACCCAAGGTTTGCCTCCCATCCGTCTCTGGGGTCTTGAAGGGGCAGTGATTCTAGTTCACAAACTATAGGATAGTACAACCGTCAGAAGTGGCGTCCAAATGCACGCGAGTAACGCACGAACTATTGGCGTCGTCCGCGTGTACGTCTCCAAGGCCAACAGACGATGGATGGAGTACTTCCCGCCGTAGTAACTCACTTGCAGCTTCTTCCAGGCATCGAGTAGCTTCGACCATCGAGTCGTCTCGTTCATCTGGATAATCTTTCGTCGCTGGCTCGAAGGCAAAAAGGCTGCGTCCAGCTTGATGGTCCAGGAATAAATATTCGTGAGCAAAAGGTGACGACTATACTTATAGGAATACAGCTAAACCCAGACAGTGAGATACCGATCACTCCGTCCTCAATTGAGAGCAATTTCACAAGAAGACGGTTCGAGTTCAATCAAATCGTTCTTCAAGTAAACGCGTGAACAATGGAGAAGAAAAGTTCTCAAGGTCCAAGCCTGCCTCGGCAAGACGAGGGCGACAGGATCCCGAATTTACCTGAGAGCAATGGCAGTGGAGATACCCACTCCCTCGCGTAGAAGACATGGTGGAGTCACAACCCTCGAGCATTGGCGTTCCGCCGCAGGAGTTCACCCACTTTGGGCAGCTACTACCGCAGATTGCTGTTGCCCCCGTCAACTTCTACTACGTGACGCAGCCAATGGGCTGGCAATCTACTGACATTTCACGGCCAGGTAATGATAAAGAGCGTGAGGTTTCTACCTAAATGCTGCCAACAAATGTGATTATTGTTGTTGTGTTTGTCGTGTGTATCACAGAGCACACGGCACAAATGCTGCCGCCACGCCTCAATTCGCTTCAGCAGCAGCCGAAGCTTTCGCCTGGAGGCCGAAAACTATGCTGCGTGGAAGGCTGCAGGAGCCAAGCGAGGGTTCGTGGTCGCTGCAAGCGGCACGGAGGCTCCAGGCGGTGTGATACTCCAGGCTGCGACAAGAGTGCTCAGAGTCGCGGGCTTTGTATTCGTCACGGCGGTGGCACGCGATGCCAAGAAGATGGCTGTACGAGGTCTTCACAAGGAACTGGCAAGTGCAAACTGCACGGTGGCGGGCTGGAGTGCGTCGTCGCGGGCTGCAAGAAGAGAGCGCACTCGAAGCGGCTGTGTCGGGGCCACGGCGGAGGGAACAAGTGCTGCGTATCGGGCTGCGAGAAGTGGGCGCAACGCCAGAACATGTGCGTGGCGCATTTGAAGACGCTCTTGCAGGAGATTTAAAAGTTGCAGAAGGGATGGAAATGGGCGTATGAAGAAGCGGTTGAAGCAGTGGAAGCTGCGTTGTCTGTCACGAAAAAGAAGCCAGGTGTGTAGTGTATCAGACGTTGGAGCGATGGTATGGTCGGAGGATGAGGCAGGGAGCCCTTTCATTTTTGTTTTACATAGGAATTTGTTCCGTAATATTTTTTTTGTCGGAGTACCATGCTTGTTGAGATGTTTTTAGTGGGCTATGCCAAGGACATTTTCTGTCATGGTGGTTCTAGTGTCCTCACTAACTATGGCTAAACGAGAGCCCTCCCCACCTCCTCACCAACAATACTCAGTTAGTGGTGACTCAACGCAAAAAGTGGCTGTATTTTTGGAAAATATATTCTTGAGTTGTCAAAGTGGAGGTTATCAGGGACCAGGGAAGCCGAAAATTATCCTGGGATAGGAAGCGACGAAGTGCTGATAGCACAGCCCAAACAGGATTAATTCGGGCGCTGTCCCCCCGTCGAACTGGTGACGAACCGGTAATAGGTTTTACGGTCAGTTTACATTGATGTCGATTGACCGAGTGTTCTCGACATTTCGAGAATGATGGAGGTAGCCGAGTTTGACAAAGAGAAGAGCATTTGCAGTCAGATCTCACGTTTGTGTTTCGGTTTTGCTTTTGCAGTCTGGACAAGTCGCACGTTCATGTTTCGGTTTTGCTTTGAAAATCGGTCGTCCTTTTTATCAATAGCGGTGCGGCCGGGCAGATGCTGCGGCTGCGAAGCAGGCGCAGGAGATGCCCGTACGTCGTACGTATCGAAGTACAGGTATAACTAAATTTGATTGTTTTGATCATAATTGTGCTCTTTGTGATGGGTATTTCCCAAAAAGTGGACCCCCTCCACCTGTCATTTCTTAAAAGGTGGAGATTGTTTTGAATCGAGCATTTGTGCAGAACGACCCGGAAATGGTGTAAGGTTTGGGCCGGTAGTGCATTTTTAGAGTACTTCAGTTCTTACATTTTTAAGTACAATTTGGAATAGCAGGAGGAATGAACAACATAGTTTCTCCCTTTAGCCACATGCGAAACGAGCCAGTATTTACAGAGCTAGAGGTGTTGATTACCGGACGTACTGCTGCGGTACTAGGGCTTCGCGTAGGCTAGGATAGTTAAATGGCAGTATTTTGTTTTTTACTGGGATAGGAAGCGACGAACCCAGCCCAAACAGGATTAATTCGGGCGTCCCCCGTGCAAACTGGTGATGACCTGGTAATAGGTTTTATGGTCAGTTTACATTGATGTCGATTGACCGAGTGTTCTTGACATCTCGAGAATGATGGAGGTGACGCAGTTTTGACAAAGCGAGAAGAGCGTTTGCAGTCTGGACGAGTCGTTGACAGATCTACGCAGGGTTCGTTTTCGGTTTCGCCTTGAAAGTCGGCCGTCCTTTTAACTAATAGCGGTGCAGCCGGGCAGATGCTGCGGCTGCGAAGAAGGCGCAGGAGATGCCCGTAGGTCGTACGGGTCGCACTATAAAAGTACAGGGATAACGAAAATTGATTTATTTGCTTTGAACTATACCTTTCTACCAGTATCAAACGATTACACATGTACTTATGCTCTTTGTTTGCGATATTTTAGTAGAAGCTCAACTCAATTAGCGATCTCTTTACTGTACGATCATCGAATACGCAATGCGCAATGCGCAACTTATTGGATCCATGTTGAGCAGGTTCCGCATTATTAACTAGTGACGATGACATGGTGCCAGTAAGCGTTGGTTTGAAGTGATCCTTCGGTTACTTTCGGCAACCGCCTGGTGCATGTAGTTTTGAATATGCTAAATACATACGACGGCTTTCTGAAAAAACAAATACAATCATTTACCTATCCCAGCCTCGTTGACGTAGGTAATTAGTCTGGGCTCAAAATTAGTCTGGCTTCAAAATTAGTCTGGGCCAGACTAATTCGTGTCGAGCAGAAATTGACGGCTAAAATGTTCATAATTAGTCTGTCGTGGTGGCCACGATTCTAGTCAATCTCTACCTACTTTGCGGTACTGCTATTTGAAAAAGAACTTGACAGCAGCCAATTTACCATTTCAGTCGTCGTCGTCGTTGTCTTACTTGTTGGGGGCGTACCGAATCCGGCACAAGAGTTGAAAATTACATTGCAGCGCCTCCACAGCCGGGGTGTGGCGTGGAGGTTGCCCCTTGATTACGCTGCAATGTTGTTTTGGCCATCATGGCGCCCGCCATCCGTGCTGTTAGTTGTGAGCTCATTCTTGTGTACCGCTCAACGGCGTCCGATCTCCACCTCCCGAAAAGCTTGATGGCCAAGCTGTCGTAGCCGGCATTGAAGAGTGCCGAGGCACCTCCGCTACGAAGTGAGTGGGAGTCGTAACTGTCTGGTTCGTGCCCACCGAGTTCAGCTGCGTGTTTCAAAGCACGGACGAGGTCTCGGACTTGTAAGTTGTGGGTCTGCGTAACTTTGCAGAGTAGAGTGTCGGCCCTCGCGCCGATGGAAAGGTGATGCTGAACGAGATACCAGCACGCCATTACGGGACAACATTGGGCGTGACCAGACCGACCCAGCACACGAGTACATCCATCGCCAAACTGGTCGGTCATGCTGCCTCGGAAACGAATTTGGACCTTTTTCACTCGATCGATCAATTCTTGGTCGCGGCCTTGATCATCCAGGAACCGTACATCGGACCTTTGAATAGCATATTCTTTTACCCTCGTACCGTCAGCTAGATACCGCAAACCACGGGTTCATTGCAACACACGGCTTCATTGCAACACCGTAAAAACTGTCAGTCGCCGACTAAAAACAGTGCATACATCAGATACATAGGGATGACACACTGTCTTTATTTTACTTTTTGTATAGAAAAGACTGCGCATTTTTTCAAATCCCCAAATTAGGCGATGACTGATCACGTTTAGTTTTTACGCGGTAAAAAACTCATAATTTGCCAACAATTTATATAGGGTAGGAACTTTTACGGGTGTTGCAATGAACCCGTGGTTTACGGTACTCGGACCGGCGCAAAAGAAAGAAGAAACCCAGAACCGAAGCCCCCCAGATGACTCGGTGCTGGGCACAGGAAAAATCGAGGGAGCTGTGCAATTTTCCGAGGAGATGCATGGTGACGGGGGCCTTGGGGTTGGTTGGAGGGGCTTCTCTGCGCATGCGCGCATGCCGACGACAGCAAGCTGGTGTCCGGGGGACAGTCCGACTTTGTATCCGACGAAGCGCTTGTGATACCACGAGATGTGGCAGAGTTTGGAGAGCACGGTGGAGGTAGAGTTGCCTCTCTCGGACGAGTTCCATCCGAGTTTCCAGCAGTAGATTGTGAAAAGTGCGAGCTGATATGAATGGCGCTCTTCGTCCTTGGGTAACCATTTAGGCAGTCGCATTTCAGTGCACCATCGCACCCACTCTGACCAAGTAGCCGAGTATTTAACGTTTGATGACGAGGCCAGTGAGCGGGATTGAAGCCCTTCGAGAAGTTCGTGTAGGGTTTGCGAAATGTTGGTGGCACGGCTGTCTGTTCCCACGACACAGAAAAATTAGTCCACACAGTTTTATAAGGATCCGTCCAGGCCCGCGATGCTGCGTCGGCCATGGTGTTGGTCGACCCTGGTAAGAGCTCCTCCGATACTCGTAAGTTGAAGTAGGCTTCGGCTAGACCAATTGCCCTGTTGATTTCTTGGCTGAATTCATTCTTTGAGGAAAGTCGATTGCTCCACTACACTGCTGAAATATTGTCACTCCAACACTTCACGTGAAGCATTTGGCCGGACGAATTTCTCGACCACGACGAACCCCAGGCCCACAGTGCTAATCCGATGCACAGATGCTCTCGCACATTAATGGAGAAGCCGTTGAAATGCGTGTCATCGTTGGCGATTAGAAGAGTCTCGGTCTCGTCAAATTTTTCTTGAATAAATTTATTTGCGCCAGGGTCCAGAATCGCCAAGCCCATGTTTGAAGCATCCATGTACAGTTCCACATCGGATGGAGGAAGATCACCGAACATGCTCAGGGGTAGCGCAGCGAAATTCCCATGAGCAAGGATGTTTTGAAACCATCGTAGATCCGCCTTCGCCCCGGCGGAGAGTTTTACTTTTGCAAACCTTGGTGCGGCGACTGCGAGTGCTTGCAGCTGCTGGTAAAATGGCTTGGCAGCCCGCAAGCAAGTTGATACATGTCTTAGCGACCCTAGGAGTTTTTGTAGATCCGATTTTGTTGCTGCTTGATGCTGAATCATCGTATTTACTCGTTGTAGCGCCTTAGCGATTTTGTCAGCTGGCATCGATACTGTCCGCTTTTCCGTGTTCCAGAGCAGACCTAAGGCGACGAGTTCGGTGCTCCAGTTCGAGAACGTGGTCTCATTAATTGATCGGGGTCCCAGTACGGCTAACATCGCATGCCGTAGGGTTGCTTCTGCGAGATGTAGCCGATCATGGACGTCCATCTCGACTAAAATATGATCATCTACCCATTCGTCGCCGAAAAGGGGTTCGGTGTCATCGGAATTAGCGACGGTGGCAGGTGAATTAGTTGCCATCAACCACGAAATGGCACGTCCAAACAGCCCGTAAAAATGGTAGGGATCCCGACCATCCGAAGGGGGCTGCTAAGTCGATCAGTAGAATCTTGAGGTCTGTCACCAGAACTGCGCTGCCATTCGAAATACTTGAGAGGCTATAGACATTAGATGGCGGTATGCGCCTTTCACATCGCCTTTCAGGATACATATGCGGACACCAGGACGACGCGTAGCCAAGTGTTCGATACGTCGAGCAATATTCGTCACTGGCTCGTAAGTGAGGGCTGGCACCGACTTTTTCAGGTAGTAATCGTTCGTAGAATTACCAAATGGGTACGATAGATCGTGAATGGTTCTCACTTCAACGGAGGGATCCACGTCCTTCTTCTGAACCGCACATAGTGGGCTGCAGATTACGTTCGGCCATCGCTCCAGGATATCGGCGTCGACAACCGTGTACTGCCCGCTATCTTGGCCTGTGCGGATGCTTTTTCCAACGGCTTTCAGATGGCGGCGACACGACCCGTGGTTTTTGGGTGGAGGCCGAACTGGTTTGGGGCCATCGCCCCACTGTGCCTCAATACCTTTCGTGGCGATATTGATCAGGAGGTCTACGTGTGGGTACCCACGTAGTACATACCGCAAACGATCCGGATCGAGCGCCTTGTTTGGTCTATAGTCAGGTAGAGTTTCGCCTCTCAACAAATTTGCCGCGTCCTCTACGCTTAGCTGTCTTGATCGAATTATCTCCGATAGCGAGTTGCACGCAACCACGTCGATGACCGATTTATCAGCGGAAGTACGATGCGATCGTCACAGCCCCCACTGGCGGTGTAGTTGGGACATTCGAACTTCGTCTCGAAGAAGCCTTAACTCCAGCTCGTGCTGTATGGTAATAGCAGACTCCCGTGAGAGAGATACCAGATTCTGCGAAGCGGTGGAGCTGTAGGCATTCGCAGCGTTATCATGGGACGAAGCCACCCCGGCTTGATGGCGAATAGAATTCGATCCACACTCCGTGGTAGGATGGTGAGGACTTTGCTCAGGTTTTGAACAGAGATTTTCTGCAGCATCCACAGCAGTCACTATTTGAGGAAGCACAAATGTGTTACCCCGAGCAGTGACACCGGGGGCAGGCTCAGCGCCGTTCTTAAGAGCAACCGTGCGTAATAATTTGATGTCTGATCTGGAACGGAGATTTTCTGCGGCATCCAAGGCAGCCAATACTTGGGGCATCCCGTGGGAGTTAGCCCGACCATCAGCGCTTGGGGCAGACTCAGCGTCGTTCGAGATTCGAGGGCAGGTTGTGAGAGATGACTTTGACGTGGAACGGAGATTTTCTACAGCGACCACACTAATGTCGCCTGTAGGTGCCGCAAAGACACTACGAGTACGAACATCAGCGGGGGTAGGCTCAGCGTCGTTCAACTTGGGTTTGCATTCAATTATTCGGCATTCTGATCGATTCGGTACAACGTTGGCAGGCGTCGTTGGGTAGTGACCGAATCGGAGCGTTATATGTGCCGATGGCGATCGAGCAGCCACAGGTAGTCATAAGTGTTTGTATTGCGGCTTCAGCCCATCGAAGCGCTTCTCGATCTCGGCTTTGACCAAGGCGTCTAGCGTTTTCGGAACAAAGTGGGCCCGGCCGTCGTGGGCTCCTTCGTGAAGATCGACATCACACCCTGCATTCGATAGAAACCGCATGCAGAGCCGGCGACTTCCTCCCTGTGTGTCGTTCTGCTTCGGCAGTTTTTGCAGCACTTTGGGCGGAATGGGGCCGTGTCCTTTCCTTTTTCCTCGCTGCCTCGCCGAGGCGGAACGGCCCAACATGGCCTGCGTTGCTTCGACCATGGCAACAGGTTGAGCTCTTCTGTTCTAATTGCTGAATTCGCCGTTCTTGGACTTCTTGCAATATTACACGCAGAAGGGGGTCGTCCAGCGTGCATCGAAGTCGAGTAGCACCTGCGTCTTTATCCGAGGACGAGGTTGCATTTCGGTAGCTTTCGAGAACGTCGTTCACCCAGTAAACAAAGGCCGGTACGTCCTCCGGTTCCCAGCGCAGAGTCATAATCTTGGCCTCAATGAATCCAATGATGGCATCCACCAGCTCGATCGCGCTAGTGACGCAGTATTTGCGCGCGAACACCTGGAATACGCGCACCGCACCAACAACGTCGTTGATGCTGGTGGCAGCTGGAGCTGGTTCGAAGTCCGCTGTCGCTGAAAAGTTCGAGAAATTGGCACTGCCTGAGTCAATCCACTCCATGCGTTTCTTTCTGTCCACGAAGCTGAAGTGCATTATCGAGAGACCTTCGATGCCAAACTGGAAGTCGTACGCGCGAATCAACACGCCTGGGAGAGACTTGCAAAGCAGGGCACCGGATCGGATCTGACTATGCACATAAGTATCAGGGTCCTTACCTCTGTGACGGTCCGATGTTAGCTTCTCGTGAATTTCCTGGCGCTCTCGCTGTGGCTAAAAGGCATACTTGGACTTCTTGGAGGTACTCTTGGCCTTGAACGCCAATGTTGGTGGCGGTTGTTTTTCTTCATCATCTGCTGATGCACCGGACGCTTGAAGCCTAGTCTGCTCACGGAGGTTCAGGAAACGGTCGAGTAGTTCGGGGTCGTGACTTAGCCTCGCTACAATCAGTGCATCTTTGTGGCGGGAATCACTGGCCTCTGCGGTCCGGCGTCTTTGGGAAGGAGGGTCAGCAACTTCCTCACTGGTACCGCGGAGGGATAGGCTGCGTTTTGATCCTGCGGCTTGCACCGTGGCTGGTGCCGGTCTGGTAATCGGGTCCGATGCATCTGGAAAACCGTCGCCATCATCGTTGAAGGGGTCGAAAAGTTCACATGGCTCTGTATTGCCAGATTGGGAGAAATCAATGCAGTCAGAAAATACGTCCTAAACCAGACAGATTGTCCTGCAAATGCA